>JBBPRQ010000108.1:0-67005 GCA_038093095.1 Boletus insuetus
TCTTCCGATCTCGTAATGACTTTATTTTTCTGAGGAAGAGGAGACGGAGAATTTGATGGAGAAGGAACTTGGTATGCACGGCTCATTGCTCGATGGGTGTGACGAAATGATCTATTGTGATTATATATGATAACAGAACACTCGTAGGAGGAATTCTGCCTACACGGACTTAAAGTTGCAGTCAAGCTCAAACTCAATTGTCCTCGTTCTCGATAAGCCGTTCACTACGACAGCGGTCAATTTCATGGATACCATACATTTGAACGGATACCAATAGTGAACACTTTCCACGGGCATAGCCCGCAGAACGGAAGTGCCTTGAAGCGGGACAAACTGAAAAGTACCAGGAAATACGGAGTCACGGTCCGTTATTCAATCCACTGAACTATCACTCACACCATGAGTCCCGGCAGATGAGCTGGCGCTACTCCCCCGAGGTTGGCCTTCATAGGTCGGATAAACTGTATAACGTCCAGATATGCACACGTTGCTTGCAGCACATCAACATTTGGACCTCGAAACGTTCGGTGACCAATTGTGAGGACTCTTCGGAGGCGTGTTCCGCACGTTTCTTACTACTTCTTGAACAAAGGTTATCGTGGACCTGCTAAGCAAGGGTGAGGTAAATGCCGTCAAGGTTGCCTTGATGGTGTTCATCCGATCAAAAGGCTGTACAAATTTCCTAAGGACGGGGCTATTCCAGGCCCGGCTCGTTTTTTCGGTTATAAACACTTATCTTAGCGCGGCCCAGGCGGCGGGAATAATGCCACCGATATGGTCCGCTGGGTATTCTTTGCGTTTTGTTATCAGAAGAACGGCACCAGTCATAGATGATTGATTCGAATGGATGTCACAACCCAAAGGGCCAGGGTCATGAATGGCTCCGGACGATTTATGGTTGCCATCTGATGATCTAGTTGATGGATTTGTTCCGCAAAAGAGTTTATCGAGCAACTAAAGGTTGTCCATTCATCCTAAACGTATCGACCCAGTGCCAATTTCTCCGTGTTCCAACCCGTGCCTGTTCAGCGACGTTGATCGACATCCTGTAGCCAGGCAGTGCTTGGCTCGCGAGTAGTATCCCCGACTCCCACGAAGTCAGCCAGAATCGTTCCGCTCTGCCCCGTGTCAAAAAATTGCGTAATACTATATAGTTTCACGTGACTCGTCTTTTTTTAATCAGGGAGGAGGTGGGTAGGTACCGTAGATTGCACGCAAGCTCAATGTCTCGGGAGTTGGAGGATTGGTTCTTTGTGCGCCACTATGATCCCAGGAGTCGGGGACTTGGTGCAAGCGTGCCGCTACCGATCGCGAATAGTGGCCACATAAGCATAGCATGCATAGCGACTGATAGCATTGGCCCGGGGTTGACCCGACAGCCACTAACTCCACTGGCGCACCATATCAGCCACGTTCCAAGATCAGCGCTTTAACGCTCGTTCCGTTCTTCTGTGATGGTCTATTGAACGACCCGATGTCAGCGTAATGACTCGCCAGTGTCTAGCAACCGAAAAGGCAGTGCGGGCTGGCTCGTGTTCTTGTTACAACTTACAAGTCACGGTGCCCTGCCAACCAGTGTTCAACCTGAAGCAGTAACGCTGAGTTAAACCTTCACGCTAGCCTGCACTTATGGCATATTTAATTCTCCAGGACTCATGCTTACGATTGGTTGGAATGCACCTGCCCAACTCCACTGAAAATACCCAAGTATTATGGAAGGATCACGATACAATATATCGGTTATACATATCTGCCTGGACCTGCTGTTAAGTATCAGAGTACAACAAAAGGCACCCATAAACTAGGGCAGTCCTCGTCCCCAAGCAGCAACCACAGATGATACCAATGTCCACTTGCCATTCCACAGACGCTTTAGACCATCTCCCCCATTTGCCTTGACAACACCATCCGCGCAAAGGACTTTACCTGATTTTAACGCCATCGCAGCTCCGACCACGAGCAATGCGCCTATGAACAACACTCTGCGTTCTGCGGGCGTGAGTGCACCTAGACGCAGACCGATCCTCCGCGGGTCAAAAAGTGCTTTGCTCAGGGATCTTGACGAAGCTCTCGCTTTTTTCAATGGAAGGCGGGGTACGAGAGGCGGCGAGGGAGGCGGAGAGGGTATGACGATGTACGAAGAATTGACCAAAGTTTCCAAGTAATCGTCAGTGTAGTCGTTTGGTTGTTTTTCGGGTACAGCATCCCGCGCTTTAGTGCTAATCGGCAGAACCCTCCACGTTCGCATCGCACTATCAGGCCCCATGATCTCGGTGACGTGGAGTGAAGGGTGGGATGGTGGGTATACACCCAGGAGGTCATCCGCCTGACGAAGAAGACGGGTAAGGGAGAGCGGGGCAGTTTTGGTCCTTGTTTTGCTTGGCACAGAGTTGTCCAAGTGTGATGAGGGTCTATTTACTACAGAAGGAGGTGGCACTGGGGAAGGACACTGTAGATCTGAGGGTGAATGCGAACGTGATGATACATGATCAGAGGTCGAGGGTGGAGGGTTGTGGTGATCATCAGCAAATGTCGTCTCATGGGACAACGGCGTAGTTGACTGTACAGGGGAAGGTCTTGGCGAAGGGATGGGCGAGGCTGGTAGTGAATCAGGCAATGGAACCGACGCGGCTAACTCCAAAGTTGAGCTGTGTGGACTACCCACGCAGTTTTGGTCTATTGCTTCCGGGAGTGGGATAGGTTCTGTGCTTGGACTAGAACTGTTAGCTTGACGCGTGCCATTGCTCTGGGCCATATCTGAGCTTTGATCACGCTCGTGCCCACCTCCTGTGAGGGTGTCACAGGAGACACGCGTCCGTTCGCTAACGTGTGGAGTTCCGAGTATTTCGTCAACAGCTTCAGAGTTCGGCTGCTCATTAAGTGTACCTGTCCTTTCACTGTCCGAACGAGATCTCGCAACGGGCTTCGCAGAGACCGTCTCATCTTCTGCGGTGCGATCTACTTCAGTGGCCGTGTCTTTATTGTCGCCAGCGTCATAAAATTCTGGCTCCGCATCAACCAGCTCTGGTATCCCCCCTAATAAGGAGTGGATCATCCCATCTTCGTCTTGTTCGGCGAGTAAGTGAACAGAAGGCTTGCGGTGTAGGATGAGCTATGGATGAAATTCAGAACGACTTCCAAGGCGAAGAAGATTGCAAACGAATAAAGAACTTACTGCGGCGGCGAGCCACACCACGGCAATTGGCTCTCGTGACAAAAGAAAATCCCATACATGCTGGATAAGAGGAAGAGTCGGAACATCGTGCGAGAAAAGCGTAAGGAGATGGGAGAGTGCATGGTATGGGAGCGGTGAAGTGCTGAACACCGGGATATATATTATAAGTAACTTAATCCAGCATAATCTCGAAGGTACGCACAGTTCGAGGAGCTGCGCGTATGCAGGATCCGCAAGCATCAACAAGTTTCTAAGTATCCTGGTACGATATTAAGAATCACACACTGAGGAAGTGTGGACGACGAATTTAGGATCTCACCTCAATAACCCAAGTATTGGTTCGAGTCCAACTCCCATTGCATCTCGCACTCGATGTAGTGCCATCTTTTCCGCACATGCGAGGTGAAGAGGCCGCGGCAAAGTGAGAAAAATGACGGTCATGATATCGTGGAAACCTTGGAAATAGTGTAGCGAACGGCGTTTCCGAAACAACGACACGATGAGCGTATGCAAGTCATTTTGAAGTGCATCCCGGGCAGGCGTAGCGCCGGATTCTGATGCCGAAAATGTGATTTAGTGTATGTATGAATGCGGACAGTGTTATTCCGTACCACCAGGGTACAATACGAAGCTGCGATCTGTGTCCAGCTTGATTTGGCGTTCGTCTGCGTGAGGCTCTGCTACTGTCTCATCTATCCCTTCTTCCAACATATTTCCGTATTCATTCGGATTATCCACCTCCGAGTATGGAGGAGGATCGGAAAGAGGTTGTGCACCAAGGAGAGCCGGCCTAGAGTCACTCGATCAACATGGTGTAGTGGAAAGTCACTGGGGCGTGGTGCACAAACCATATTCTGGCTCTGTCCTCTCCAAAGCCTCCTGGTTGGAGGCTACGTTCTCTGAATAAAGCCCAATATTGCTCGTCGTCACTCGACAGGCTCATGAGGGTTCTAATGCATCTAAGTTGTGTGTCGCAGTCTGCATTTGGGCTCACTCAGTGGGTGAGCCTGTGGCATTACATCAGCTGGTCTGACAAATTCGGACCAGTTGTGGACTCGGCGAGGCTGCACGCTGGCTTGATCGCCAATGTGGAACAAGCCAAGACCCACAGCTGTCCCAGCAACTCATGGATAGCTCCACTCGGACCCTGTGCAATAACCTTCAGACACACGACTGAAGTCTTTTTATCAGTGTGCGGTGCTGCTCAAATCTCGAGTTTTCAAGACTTCCTGTGGCCGGTCGACGTCCAAGTTGTCCTGGACGACAGAAACGGCATGGACATAGTTGATTGAGTCACAGATGACGCTATTACATCGTTTAGCATGACTGTTCAAAGTAACCGTCAAGCATTTAGCAAATATTGATATCCATAAGTAGCATCACTTGAGCCACATCGACGTCAATCACCTTTCACCATCCCCCACATGAACGTCTACCACCTCCGTCCCACCCTCAGCTCTACCATGCAACACACCCTTTTCATCAAAGCTCCTCCCTACGCCATCCTCCCCTTGTTTACCTTCCTCGTCGTCACTCACGGCCTCCTCCACGATAGCCCCCTCCTCTCGCAAGACCTCGAATGTACCCTCCAGTACGGCAAGGTTCTGTCCTGCACAAATGGCTTTGACGATCTGTCCTTCATGTGTGGTGTGCTGTGTGCGTCGGAGGGAGCGGGAGAGGTAGGTCGAAAGCGCACGGAGTGGCCACGTAGTCGGGACCAGGGGGAATATCTGCCCGATCAGTTAATACGTCAGTCGTGGCATTTCGAAGAGATATTATTCAAGAATTTGATAGATAGTCAGCGCACATCGATATTGACAGCTCCTCAAAACAAGCCATACACTCATTTCGGTCGCCAATAAAGGTTCGTCGACAAAGAATCAAGGAAGCACTTACATCAACAACATCCAGTCTTTTCGCTTGTGAGCTCAAAAACCGCGCCGTCTGCTGCGTATCTCTGAGAAGTGTAGAGATGAGATGGTCAATTCTTCCACTCCACTGCAAAGGTGATACTCACCCATCCTCCATGTAAACTTCCAACAGCATTTTCAACATGTTGTCCCCATCGTGTGGTCCTTTTTCATCTTTTACCCTTGCCATACCACTACCTCTTGCGAACCACCCACTCCAATCAGACAAGCCACACCCTTCTGCAGCGCTTACTCCGATCTTTGTACTAACAACCCCCGTCAAGCCACCACTCGATGCAAACGACTCGGTAGTTGATGTGTCCCGTAGAGCGTACAGTGTTTTAAGAGTAGTCCGTGCAGAGGGGATCTGATATCGTCGCGTGGGTTAGGGTGTGTGAAGATGGAAGGTATGAGAGACAAAACATGGCATACCTTTGAATACAAGACGGCCATCTCAAGGCCAAGAATTTTATCCCATCCCCTGTCAGTGATCCTGTCTTGTATGTCCTGAACCAGTTTTCTACCCTCCCTGATAGATTGAAGAAGTAACAGCGTTTTTATGCGCGCACGTTTTGATGGCGAGTCGGGGGTCGTCGAGGCAAAGTAAGACAAGAATGATGACCGCGAGGATGATTGTGAAGATGTCTGAATGGGTAGGGGCGATGAATCCGACTTTGGTGGAGGTGGAGGCGGCGAAGGCGCCGTGGCCGAGGTACTTGGAGAAGAAGCATATGACGCAGCTGTGGCAGACTCAGGCATCAGGCCACGATCACAATGCACGTCCATGGACTCGACGAACCTTTCGCCCTCCAAAGCTTCCCAACAGCCTCGTCCGCGACGTACTCCAAAACCTCCTCTACGCAGTTCCATACAAATTCCTCAAACAACTCTTCCTCTTCCGTCGTTTCCTTTCCACCCCGTCCGAGACCTCGACCAACAACTAACCACTCCAGATATCGCTTTGCAGCGAGTGCATGAGTATTCCGGAGCTCGGAAAGAATGACTAGCTCGTCGGCCCTTTGTGCATCTCTTTCTCGGTCTCCTTTGTCCCTTCCGCGGCCGGCAGCGCCAGTGGGTCGGCGAGGTCGCGTCGGTGACGGAGATATTAGTAACTACGAAGTCAAAAACCGTGTTTTCGGGTAGGTTGATAGCATATACGCACCTTCAGCCCTCTCTCAACGTCTTTCCCGGTAAGCCACGCTGCCCACCTCTTCACCAGGCTAGACCTCTCATGCTCGCTTAGACTCAAGCTAACCCCAACCGTTGAAGTGGATAGATCAGTCCGAGTCGGCGCAAGTATTGAGAATATCTGTCCAAGTGGATCGACGACAAATGAATCGACATATGTTCCTTCCGTGAGGCTAATTCATATCGCGGAAGAGCGAAACAGATATGAAGTCAGTCAGGGACACAGACAGACGATTGACAAGCGTCAAATGGGGTATTACTTACCCAGCTAGAATATCTACGACCTTCCCTCCATTCCCATATACTTTCCACATCTCCACCAAAGCGCCCCAGAGGTTCATTTGCGAGAGTACGGGTGCCAGAATTCCCGGACGAAATGGTAGCGCAGGTCTCGGGGGGTTGGGTGAGATTGTCTGGGAAAGGTGGGGAGTGTGTTGTGTATGTAATGGTAACGATGAGATAGACACTTGGTGGCCATTCGAGTGATGTGAATGCGATGTTGAACCGGGACGTGAGGGTGGTCGCGAACTGGATCGGGAGACGGGACGCGAGGAAGAGTTGGATGGAGCGGAAGGAGGGGGGGCAAATACAGCCAAAAGTGAATGAATATTTCCTACATGTGCATAGAGAAGAGCAAGAGCTGTTGATGCTGCCTAAGTAAACGATAAGATGTTAGAATCATTGGCTACGCTCGCACGGGCGGTGGACAGAGCGAAGAAGACACGAAAGGAAAAGCGAGAACAAACGATCGTAGCGGAGAAGTAAAATACCAGATGAACACGAGAACAACACTACCAACACCCAAGTATGATGGTCAATCCTTGGAACGCACAGGGTAAAACCCGCCTGGTTCCCCTCGACCCGAACGGACATACAGTACGAAACAACAAAGAGACACACCTCGATAACATCTCTTGACCACATCTCAGCGCTCTCCAGCACAGCAGCCAGAATGCTTTTCACCATCCCGGCGGCTTCTTCTCTCAGCACTTCACGCATTGCAATCGTTGCCGCATGTGTACGCGTACCGCTCTTCGTGTGGAAGTCGGAGGTTGATGGTTCCGCGTCGGCAGGTTCATCTTCAGCTGATGAACCAGGTATTGCGCCAGGACGCAAGTAGGGAGAGTAATTCCTGACTAAGTTGGTGGCGACTGAATGTCAGTGCCCGTACATCATTTCATTTTATTCGTTGCAGATGGTAGGGCAGGAACGAGAGTTGTGGGAGACATGGGAAGAGAAGGAAAAGGGTGAGTTGAGTTGCCGGCAGGTCGATCGGTGGCGAGAGGTTGGCAAGGGAGGAGCAAAGTGCTGACATGCGAGGATGTAGGGCGGCGGGGGAGAAGGGAAGGACAAAAATGTGAACCAACTCACTGATATCATCGACACTGGTTTCATCAGGCATATATTCTCTGACCCCATCCCAAACCTCTACCTCGACGGGATCCTCCTCCACACCCCGTGTATTTGTACTGCCGTCCACATGACTCGGAGGTTCAGTGAACAAAGCAGGCCGTAATTCGTCAAAGTAAGAAACAGGGACGCGAGGATCGATGGCTCCCTTGACGAAGTGGGTTGTCGCCTCTCGAAATCTGGTCTGACGCAAGAACGCGAAGGCAAGACATTGGTGCAAGTAGCGTAAAGTCTCCTCATGTACATCTCTCCGTCAGTACGTACAACGCTGAGTATCGCACACCACCCACTTGGTCGCTCGAACTCGTGCTTCCCTCTGCAAGATCAGCCTCGGCTCGTCCTAGCAGCGCTTGAGCTTCTGCCAGTCTGTCATTTCGGAGAAGTGACTCTACTTGCGCAAAAGGTGTTGAGGGGAGAAGTGAGTAGACGGAGGACTGGCCGAATACGAGGACAGCTGAGCGAGGATACGATGAATGACCCATCGCGACTCGGAACGACCGCAGTACGGGCCAAGGATTGGTTTACATAAGTCAATGGCCTATTGCAGTGTCCATCTCGTGATTGTCCTTCTCGTTTACTAAGTACTACAACAGTGAACACGGACCAGGTATGTGGTTTATAGCGGCATCGCCCAGCGACTATAGACTCTGGTGATGCACACAGAAACAAAAGTAAGCTACATTTGAGGATGACTGTTGGACAAAACAGGATCAACCGAAAGCAAATAAGAATAACGACAACACAAGCATTCTTTCAGTTTCATTCGTCGTACTGGGTCAACTTTACGGCCCATCAGTCTCATAGAGTAAGAAAGAGGCATGGCAGGACTTACATCTAGTGTGAGTGTTCTTGAACTGTTGACATCCTGGTCTCGGTATATCCCCACCAATGAGTGGCCACGCTCGTACAAGGAACCCTTGAGACTGATGACAATGAACTGGAAAGAGTCCGATGCTTGAGAACGAATGTAGTTAGCTATCTTGGCGACGTTTGTGTTGTCCAGGGCTGCGTCTACTTCATCCAGGACGAAGAACGGTGCGGGTTGATAGCTAATACGGGGATCAACAAACACAACTCATTGAGATATCTCTCAAGGAGCTCACCTGTGGATCGCAAAAAGCAACGCCAGAGCAGCGACTGTCTTCTCCCCACCAGACAATTGTTCCATATCCCGGAACCGTTTCATCGGTGGCATGGCATGATACTTGATTCCAGCACTATAAGGTTCCTATTAAGAGCAAAGGTCAATATCGCAACTGATCAAGTCTCCTCGACGTTACCTCGCTGTCTTCTAAACTCAAGTACGCAACACCTCCCATGGGCGCACTCTTTCCCTTCGTAAGGTCTTTGTATACTTCATCAATTCGCTCAGAGATATGATTGTAGGCCTTGTTAAATAGTTCACATCTGCCACCAGCTATTAGCATGCCTGCAACTGCGGTGATCGAGAAAGACTACCCACCTCTGACGCTTGATCTCATTGAACTGATCTCTTGCTGTCTTGGAATCCTTGCGTGCCTTCTCTGCCTCTCGTTCAGTCTCAACGAGTCGGGCTTCAACATCATCCAGTCTTTCGATTGCTTTCAAGTTCGGCGCCATACGTTCGATGTCTGCGCTTAGTTTGGAGATCGATGCATCAAACTCAGCAAGGGTTTCCGGATTGTTGCTCTGTAACTGAATTCATATCCCATCATAGGGATACTCGTCGTGAACTTACAGCACGCTCCTCATCGTTCAATGCAGCAAAGTCAACTTCTATGCCGTAGTCTTGAACTTGCCTAGGTCGCTGAGTGCCGTCCTCGTCCTCATCAACGTCCATAGCTACTTCGTCACGTAGGTTCTACAGCGATTTAGCACGTCAATACCACGTAGATTTGGGTTCTCACCTCTTCCATAGGCACGTTCTTCAAGTTACCTGTTACGAGTGGTAACCTGATGTCCTCCAGCCTACACTTACGATACATGGAAGACCGTTCAAGCGCCAACTTCTCGATCTCGTCATTCTGAGATCGTTAAAAATTGATCAACGATAGTCCCGGAACATGTATGGGAACCACATGCCATTGACCCGATCTCTTTGAGCGCTTGATCAAGCACCTTGGCCGCGCGAGCATGCGTTTTCTTCACCTGTTCTACGACCTTGTTCTTTTCTTCCAGCGCTTCGTTGAGTGCATCGAGCCCTTGCCGGAGATTTTCGATCGCTTCTTGGCCTGACGCAATCTCGGCTTGGATCTGACGTTTCTGCTTCTCCAACTCGACGACCTTCACCTCTTCGTCTTCTTGGGTTTTCTTGAGCGTCGCCAGTCTGTTCTGAGTGAGCTGCAGCTGCTCTTCCTCAAACTGAATTCTGTAGTTGAGCCGTAGTGTTAACAGGACGCCCAAGTCGATCAGAGACAGAATCCTCACTGGTGTGTCAAGCGCGCAATCTGTTGATCGAATCGATTTCGTGCTTGACTCTCCTCTTCTGCTACTTTGAGTTGACGTTCCTCATATTCCCGAATGTGACTGACGCCGATCTTGGTGCAGAAAAACGCAAAGACGCCATGCTCGGCTTCGTCAATAACCGATTGAAGCGTTGAGATGCGTGAAGTGAGAGTAGCATGCGCGGTTTGAGCCTACACGAGGAATGTCATGGGACAGAAAAGAGAGCTGGATTTTGTTGTTTGCTGACCTTTTTGAGGTCAGGTGCCAATTTCTTGAGCTCACGCTCGACGTGCTTAAGCTCATCTTTTGTACCATTATGACGAAGTTTAAAAGCGCTCTGAGACCTCGTGAGATACCGATCCAGAAACGATACAATGCAAAGCGTAGATATACGAACCAAATCATCCTTGGTTACCGTGATGGCGCTCTCCAGCCTCGTTATCTCAGCGATGATATTTTCATCTGCTTTACCACGGGACTTGGAGCGATTAAGTTCCTGTAGTTGTGCCAAAAGGTTATCTCGGAGGCGGACAAGGCCTGGATAACCCTGTGTAAACGAGGCACTATAGGATCAAATAAGCACGAGCAAACCTTGTACATCCTTTTCTTCCCACTTCTTTCCGGACCCATGCGTACTTCGACCACCCGTCATCAACCCACTTTTATGGATGATTGTCCCTTCAAGTGTAACAGCTGAAGAACGCGCGTGAGGTAAGGGTATCCACGCTTCTCCGCGACTTCCTTCAACATACCTTTGACCTCTTGACCCTTCTCCCAGCATACATACCTGGCTACCTCCATTGTATCACACACCAGAGCATTCCCACACACGTGGTGCATTGCCCGCTCAACAGCAGGTTCGTACTGGATGACATCAACGGCAAGTCGTGCTCCTTTGGCAAAGGAGCGGAATTTGTCGTTAACAGGCTTTACGGAAATTGTGTCGAGCGGCAAAAATGTTGCTTGTCCGGCTCGCTGGGTGCGCAGGTACTTGAAAACAGGATAAGTTGAAACAGAGATGCATGGTCACTTGAAACCAACCTCGATGCATTCAATCGCTGTTTTCTCCTCGTCAACTACTACCGCGTCAATGTTTCTGCCAAGAATTACGGAAACAGCGGTCTCGTATTTGCGCTGCGTGGGCTTGCAGAGATCTACCACTCGTCCTCTGACACCTGTGTTTGAAAAATAATTGGGATGACTTCAAGATTCGCATCTATAGGTAGTCGCATACCTGGGAAAACCCGCTGCAGGCTTGCAAGAGTCTCCTTGAGTTTCGCTTCCCGTTCTGTTTCGTGCCTATCGATACCTGCTTGGAGCAGACGCTGATAAACATCTGTAAGCTTTTCATTTGCCTCCGTTTCAAGGCGGCTGAACAAATGTTAAGTCTATATGAAACATGCATGTGGCTATGCAAACATACGTTATTCGAGTCCGTTCGCTCTGGTGATTGTCATATTCTTGCTTGACACGAGCCAAGTCAGCTTGCAAAGTCGACAGCTTTTGCTCAAGCTAACAAAATCCATAAGACAATAAGCAATTGTGATACAAGCAACGTTACCTCGGTCTTCTTCTCTTCTTGGACGTTTGCGTCTTCAGTCAGTTTGTTCTTTTTGGTTGACATGTCTTCTATTTGAGTTTTCAACTGGCCAAGTGTACGTGACGCAGTCTTTTCTTCCCTCCCAAGTGTCTCAAGTGATTGGCGTTCAGTCACTGCCAAGACACTTGCTTGTGCTTTCCTAAGTTGGCTCAAGTTGAGCAATCTGCTCTTTAGGGGGATAGCATGACCTTACAGAGCGCGATACTCGGCAAGACTCTCTTCACTTAAAGCTGTATTATCTTGGGATGTCCGACGGTACGCCTCTGAGAGTACGACATGCCCATAATAAATGAACTCGTCAGTGGCGAAGAAACATTAAAACGAACCTGTAGCTTCATCAGCAGCGCTGCGCGCGGTCTGGATGTCACGACGAAGGGTGTTCAGCTTGGTTTGTTGGCGCTCCTCATCTTTTCCAACTTGTTCACGTATATTTTGGGCATTTTGCATCTTTCTGGCGGAATGCTTGATCTTCTCGTCGGTTGCAACCAGGTCAGGCTCCTATAGAGGCGTTGAATCACAAACAGCTTGAATTGAAGGTAAAGATCCACCAACTTTGGACTCGACGGTCTTTTCTGCCTTCTTTACTTTCTTTTCTTCCCGAACGACAGCGGTACGGGCTCTAGCTTGATCAGCACGGGCATCCTCCAATGCCTTATCATGTTGTTGTTGCTCTGCACGTAATCCTGCAAGGGCCCGTGATTTCTTCTGGATGTCCCTGGCGTTAGCCTCGAGAGCTTCTTCAATGTGGAACAGTTTGTATAGGATTCGGCGCAGGATGAGATCGTCCTAGAAGACGCATATAAGCGACAATCGTGAGTTACCGTTACCACAAAGTCACAAACTCTTTCTTCACAGAGACCTTCAAAGCGCTCCGCTTCACCCTTTTGTTCCTTGTACTGTCGTATTTCACCAGCAATACCCCTCCTCTTCGTAAAATTGAACGTAGCGTTCTCGGTAGCTCGCTCCTGTCCTTCCTTTGCCTTTTCATATTCTGGCGCTAGCTCGAGGGAACCAGAAATCTGCTCGATGAGACGTGTAAGTTCTCGTGGCGATTGTGAGGCAACGGCTTCGACATCTCCTTGGAAGACGAGGAAGTTCTTCGCTTTGACAAGGACATTGTGGGAGACGAGGGCTGCATTATAAACGGCATACGTGACAACTCGCTCGTTGAGACGATACTCGGATGCACCAGTGGTAGAAATGCTTCAAGAGGATGAGATGCATAGACATGGGTAAGAATAACGCAAGAGACGCACGTGCGCTGGAAGAACCATTCCTTCTTCTTTTCGTCCTCAAATACAGCGAGGACCCAAGCTTTCTTTGCGGTGCCCTCCCCCTGATTTTCTCCCTCGTCACTGTCGTCTTCCGAGTCGTCTTGATCCTGAGTATCCTCCGATCCGTCAGAGGGACCCCGCGCGAGACGCCGACCTCGATACACCAGGTCTTTCAGCTGGCTACTCCGAAGTTGCGCACTCTTTACGCCGAGAACGAAGGAAATGGCATCCATGAGATTTGATTTTCCGGCGCCATTTGGACCAATGATGGAGGTAAAGTTCTTGAATGGCCCAATGACTTGGTGACCGCTGGAAAGATATGTCACACTGTATGATCGATGACCAGCTCGGAGACCCACCGGTACGATTTGAAGTTGGATAGCTCGATGCGAACAAGCGGCATCTCGTCCGACTTAGGGGAACAGCGACACGGCGACCAACAAAACGACGCGTCCAGAAACACGTACGTCACAAATGGTCACAGTCACAGAATCATTTCCGGAGAACGGCACGGCGGCACGGAATGGAACGAAATTGGACTGCATGGCATCCAAACCTCAGGATCTCACTTTTCAGAGACAAAGATTTCAAACGCTGATTACAGATTCAAAACGAATGGAATGACATTGAAAGCTCAAAAGAATGAGTGACTAGAAATCTAAGTACTTATAACAAGTTCTCCCTTCGCGGACGCACATCCCAAGGATTGTTTAAATGACAGGTCACATGTGAAACTGACTCGGATCGACCATTGGGTACTCAGAGCACACGGACGAGCTTGTCATGTTCCTCGTGGTCATTAAGGGACAAGAAGTCGCTGCTGGGCTTCATAGCGTACTGTGGGACATCGGACAGCGAATGTGTTTGACGGTGCGTGTCCACCTTTGGGTGCAGTCATTAAATTGACCATGACGTTATGGGGACCACTCACTCACTTCCACATGAATGGCCGTCTCTCTCGCGGGCCGAGCGCGTGAGTGGGATGGATTCGCGAACACCACTCCGCCTGACCTCTCATCAGAATGACTGAGTGATTGAAATGAACTACTGGTAAACGGGAATAAATCATATTGCTTACTATACCTCAGGGATAGCTAGATTGAAGTTATAGAGCCGACGAACCACGCGCGAAGCCATAACCTACGGAAGGGGAGAAGTGATCTCATACGTCTTATGGTGATAGAACAAGAACGTACTGTCGAAGCTATGGCTGCAGGGACGTTGAATATAACACTCATAACAGCATTCAGGTTGAGAATCATGAATATCGTAGCCAACAAGTTTGCCAAGAAACTGGCTATGCATAAGCATCAAATAAGTCAACAGGAGCACAAAGAACGTACGCAAGGATGAAGTAAACCAGTCCGTCAGAGAATACCATACGGACCAGCTTGCCGTGGATTCCGGAAGTGCCAGAGATACGTCGAGTCCACGCTAACTTGTACGCAGTCAGGCAGAGAACAACGAGATCGAAACTCATGGAATAGATAAAGGTGGCAGCGAGAATAGTAGTATTACTCTTGATGATTGTACAACCGACGCCTTCGTCCCAGTTCACCTTGAGCAGCACACCTAGCCTGAAATCAGATTGTGTTGGATGCCCGAAGATCTTCACAGACCTTGCAAAATAAGAGACCAGTGCCCTAGAATAAGCAGGACTATGACGCCAATTATCCACCAGTTTTGAGACCATATTGCTATGCTGTGGTGGTCGTAAATAGTGGCATATTGGATGAATGGGCGTAGAAACTTGCGTGCGCAGTGAAAGATTAATACTAGCCAACCCGAGTGCGGAGTCGCCGGCAAGCTTGGTGGAAGTTAGTTTTTTCCTGCAATCCATGACCAGAAAGACAACGAACCTGGTTGAACACATAGAGTGCTTGGCAATCGATCTTTCTATATTTGCCCTTTGGGTACATCAGCAAGAATAAGCTAGTTGGACTAACTTTGGTGTGTCGAGAGAAATTATTCTGTGATGCGGGTCAACAACACACAAGACCAAATGTAGTTGTACTTGCATTCCGATCATCGCGAACAACAGCAGATATCGCCCGGCGAAGTAGGAGATCTACAATGAGGCGTTGGCTGCTCGCTTTTCTCACTAAACATGCTAAACCTACAAGAGGCCAACGGAATTTCCTTTTCCCGGAAATCACAGCCCACTCGAAATCGAGAGTAAGTAAGATCTCCCATCTGTTAATGCATGTACTCTCAACTGGAAGTTCAAGAGGTTGGTAATATAGCCTTACCCATATAGACCTAGCAAGGCATGCATCAGTCTGTCGAAAACCACTGCAAAGCGGTCATTACTGCGCGAAGGTAATAAGTTGATCAAGCTGCCAACTCACCTAAGTCGGTCGAAAGTTCCGAGAGCGACTGCCAGTTGGTCATTTTGACAGGACAGAGGTGACCGGTGACGAGTGGTCAAGCCGTGAAGGGTGCTTTGAACAGGATGAAAAACCAGGATGAAGAAATCTAGCAAGGCCTCCGCGTTAAAAGTCTCCGTCGGTTTACTTCATGAGTGCACTTTGATAAGCTTCTGTCCGTCGAGGGCGCGCGCACTGAATAACGCATGACGGTCAATCCAAGGAAGCCGAACGCGCGGCAATAATGTTGATGCCAAAGCATCCCTGGCGGTTGCCTAACGGCACCAAGATGGCCGCACGGAGGTGAAACAGCAAACCTGCGTTCGATCAAGGGTAATTCCGTACCCACGTTGACTCAGATCCCACTCACATTCGACCCAGCGCTGAATTATTGAATACTGCCACAGCAACACCACAGAATTGGCTCCCAGTGCTCGACATGCACCGGTGCCTCTCTGGAAACAACGAACATGCTGCTAAGCGGCGCTATCGCAACACGACGCTTGGTAGTCCGAAGGCGTCGCGATCATTCCTCGGACCTTCTTAGAAGGCTGGCTGCACCTTCTGATGCGAACAGCGCAATCTCCGCTCCACGCCGTCAGGTTCGACGGGTCCAAGTGAGGAGCCTTGCCTCGTTCTCTCATCTTGACTTCCCGGAGGACATGGTCTAGCCCAGATCCAGTGCTCGACGAACTAATTACTCCTAGGCGAGGTTTCTTCTACATCATTATAGTGCTTTACTTCCGCGGCAAGTGCCGAATGTGCGTTCTGGTCACGGCCATAGTTATAGGTTAGTTGATGGGTCATTCAATGCACTACTCTTGGTTGATAGTAAGTACAATATTAGCAGCGTTTTCCAGCAAGTAATGGCACCCTTACAACCGGGAGCAGTCTTGCGACCCCACACAACGCCGTCAGTCGTACATACCTTTAGTCCGAGCCTCAAGGTCGGTCGGCGGCGATCGAGAATAGAAGAACCAAAACGGCGGAAGGAAAAGATGCCCAACTGTTGGCACGTCAAAATTCAAATAACCCCGAGACCCAGTTCCAGCTTAACCAATACTTAGGAACCACACTCTATCCCGTCACTCTTCCTCTATGCTGTATCGCTTGTTCAAGCACCTTGGTATGCAGCATTCGATCTGCTATTAATATCATCCGAGTCGATCCATTAGAGGGTTCAGTATAAAACCAAATGAACTTTCTCTTTCTTTCTCTGGCGTGTCGTGTGACAAACGAGTGGCGGTAAGTTACCTTGGTTTCGAAGGTAAGAGTCGGGGTAGTACGGACACAGTATATCTCAAATCCTATGAAGGAGACACCGATCTGATCGCAGTCACGGATTCGCAGTCTGAGAAAATTACAGGTATAAAGAAACCGAAGCCTATCGACTCGGAGTAACATGAAGGACATATGTTACTGTATATGCTATGTAGGCGCCCCTGAGTAAAGCTACTAGAAGTACCTACGGGACTCGTCGGAATAGCAAGGAAACAAGGTATGAGTTTCGCGATTTGAACCAACAAAGAATTTCTTGACCATGCTTCGTCTTGAAGCACACGTACATGGTCACTGGAAACCATCTCGTTTTTTCAGTCCATGGCGTCATTCCAAGGAACTATGGCGGACCTGCTTTTTAAACACAGACGGTAATGTCACGTTAGAATCGGGGGTGGAACGAAGTTCGACGTTTAATATTAATCGCCGCCCGGTGTGCACAAGATTGGGTCCTAACTCACACTTCGAAATAAATTTTGTTTCAGTCAGAGTCCGTGACTCGGAGTTCATTTCCTTGTTCGACATGGACGTTAGATATCTTACCTTCCCTTGGTTGTTTGCGACAGCCAACGCTAGCTAGCGAATCCAGTAATGGTTAATGACCGGCATGCCCCACCTGGCATGTTTGTAGAAGGTGTATGCATTTTGCGGCCTCTGAGTAGTTGCCCAGTCAGTACTGCAGTCACCGCGGGAGTATCTATGTTGCGGCCGCGATTACCGCCGAAATTAATTGTGAGCGCTGGGATAACGGAGGAGCCCTGAATTGCCACCGAGCCACCCAGTCCATTCTCCACAACGTGATCGTTAGCTGTGTGGATGTTCCACAATAATAATAAAAAAGAGTGAGCTCCTGAAAGTATGTTTGAACAGGTGGAAATCCATGCAACCGGAGATATCTGCAAAGCGATGAGATCCTCATTTTTAGGTGACATTGCAGAAAGGTGTGGCGGTTTCACAAACCTCAACTTGAACTCGGTTTTAGCGAAGACCTCACCCCTGGATTCTTTTTTTGCTTAGCAGGCACCTTCCGGTCACAGCCCCCTGGGTTTCGCAGATCCCATCGCTGCAGACCAAGTGACAGCAGAGTCATCTGATTCATGTCCTTGGTGCACGCTAGGCGCTACTTCACCCTGACGAGGTCAAAACCTATCAATATGGTGACGCCTGATTCACTTATCTGGTAGCGCTCGACGGGCCGCAGTGACGGGGAACTCTGGAATGAAACCCGAACCTTGGTCAGCAATGACAGCAACCTCTCGAGACTCGTGCGCCAAAGAAGACACACTTGATGTCTCGGATATATATGGGAGCGGGTTCGTGACCGGCAAGTGGCTTCCCTTTCTTGCAAACGTGACACGAAGGACGGGCAAAAATGATTGGCAAAGAACCCCAGCCATCCAAACGCCATCGCCGAGGTGACAGGAATACACGACGGCTTTTTAAGAGTATTTGAAACTGGTACCTCCCTCGGTGCCCATCATCATCTCAGCACTAGTACTTGACCCGTCCTCGCCGCTATCCTCCTGGATCAACATAACTAAATGGTCGACTGGCAATCTCCAGCTGAGTTGCAGGCGGACGCTGGTGGGTCGGGCCACTGTACGGAATCAACGTACTAACTACGGTCGTCGCTAGCCGCCTTTAATAATTTTATGCATGCTCTCCTGGGCCTCTACATGTAGGCCACGCTTCATAATTCCGCATATATGCGCCTCCCATCATGATATCTATAGATGGGAGTTTGTCACCTCGCTGGATTTCGATTGGCAGTTCATCTCTGGAAAGAAAACGTTCAGATGGCCATTAGTAACGTTGTCCGGCTATCGCGGGTTGCCACCTGCTGACAAGTCCTCTCTAGACATTCTACTTTGCGGGTCGTTACTGTCTATTACTTGCCCTGATAGGAATGTAAGGGCGATTTCTCTTCAATATGAATGCCGTTGATCATGACGTCCCTCGTAGCGCCGTTGCCCTCAACGTCAAGACAGAAATCGACTGCCAGGGCCTGTATACGTTTAATCAAGTATTTGGGAATGCTGCCGTCGGGCTCGCGAGTATCAATCTCTCCATCAGAACGTTAGTTGATAAATGAGATCTTCGTATCCCGTCTCTGACACTCCCCAGAATGGCCGTTTGGTCGCAAAATAAATATCTCGTGACCTTCCTGGTCGTGGTCATTCTTGTCCATTGGTCATTCCTCTTACATGGTGAGTATTCTGACACTCTGGCGGGACGTTGACATATTTCACCCTCTAGGAATTCTTCTCAAGGCCGCTTGGATTCAAGGCGCTTGCGTAATCACGTACACCGATAACCAGATCCTCGCCATCAGCTTTATATATTCCATGATTTTTGATTTCGTTGTCTTGTGTTTGACTGGCTGGAAACTTGCGTTCCCTGCAAATGGCCGGTCGAAACTCATCGACCTTATATTCAGCGACGGGTTGATCTACTTTCTCATCGCGTAAGTCCGCATATATGCACCCAGGATTGTCTAGGGAAGACTAACAAATCTGCGTCTATAGATTCTTGGCAAACCTGCTCGCAACGGTAGACACAATGTTTTGGGTCGCTCCCAGGTGATATTCTGACTGATTGTTCCTAGATTTTTATGCTGCTTAACTTGAATGCAGTTATGTCCATCATCGCAAATGTTCCCGCTGCAATTGCCTCAACTGTAAGTAGATCGGCATAATTTTTCCCTATCTAACTAACTCTGAATCAGATTGTAGCATGCCGAGTGGTCCGGAGACTAACAAACTTTACTTCACAGTCCGCGGAAGTTTTTACGTCTGTATAGTCTGACATCTAGCTTTCGCTCTCTGACACGTTAGCTGTATAGTTCGACTGCTCATTCGGCGGTTGCATTCCGCCCACCTCCAAATTCGACATCTCATCACATCTCTATGAAAAAGGGCGATAGTGTTCGTATACAGGTCGGTGCTCTTCAGAGTCCGTAATCGTCCCTGCTGAAATCCGGTGGGATACCTTAGATGAATTCTCTTGTAAACCGCCCTGACGGAGAGTACGATGCCGCGGGTAGAGTTACTCAAGGCGACGAGTTCGACCCCGAAGCACAGGCCATCAGCGACGAATTCAAAAAGCCACCATATTAGGTAGACTCTTCTTGGTGCTTTATACGAAGGTATCGTGTCAATTATCAAGTTGCTCTCTTGCACTTGCAATGCCTTGCAAATCCTCGTCTCCATCAGCAGGCTTTCTCCCGTCACTTTCGTTAGAGAATCCTGTCACATTCCAATTTCCATAACCTGCCTTGTCGAACTCATACCTGGGTATTCGGTCAAGTGCACCTCTGCGATTATGGACGACTTTTCTTCTTGGACTCTACGTGTACTATATTAGCTGCTGCGTTAGCAGTATACCTTTTGGACCCTTTGCACAGTGAAATGGACAGAAATTGTAGTAGGATGACATTGTACGAATAACGGACACTGGCACGAGTTTCCAATAGCCGACCGGGCTCGCCGGTACCGATCGATAGCCGTAAGTACTGGCGGCGCCAGTCGGCGAATGCTTTACACATCGACCATGAATATTCGACTGAACTTGACCATCTGCCATCCTCGTCCATCCTCAGGACAGGGTTCCAACGCGGTCTTGGTTGAATCGCTCGTTCCCACTGATCTGCCTGCCAACCACGTGCTCATAAAGGTCGACCGTTTTGGGTATTCTACCAACAATGTTACTTACCAAGCTCTTGGTGAGGTTCCTCACTTTCGGTATGTTTATCTTGCTTCTGGAAGGATACACTGAGATTGAGGTGCATCTACATAGATATTTCGATTTCCACGAGGCGCCGAACGCTCCAGAATACGGTGTATCACCAGCTACCCATGGTGTAACACCGGTGTGGGGGTTTGGAACTGTTGTTGCTTCTACACTTCCAGCGATTCACTCTGGCGAACGAGTTTATGGTTACTTCGCACCTACGTGTTTCCTTGTTCTCTCGATCTCGCCATCGGAGGTCAATCGATATGCATTCACTGTTTCTCGACCCCATTTGCCCAAAGGTATTCTTCTTCCCAACATCAATTTCGTGTCGTTTTTCACGATTTTTAGATAGAAGACCCTATAATCAAATTACAAGGTGCTCTACGGATCCGCTGTACGATCCGTCACCCCTTGTAGAGGATCTCACCATGCTTTACCGCCCATTGTTCTGGACTTCCTTCTGGTGCGAAGACTGGCTCAACACCTCGCAATATCGTGGAGGAGCTTCCCGAATCCTCATTTCCTCTGCCTCAGCCAAAACAGCCTTCTGCCTGGCATACCTCATCCGTAAACGTGGTGACACTCTGGAGAAAACCAGCCCCACGAGGCAGGTTGTTGGCCTTACGTCCAGAAAGAATCTCGAGTTCACAAAGAATCTCGGTCTCTATGACCACGTGCTGGAATACGATGTATTTGAAAACGCAGTTGTGATGAACGAACCATCACAAACATGGATTTACGTCGACGTTGCGGGTAACGAGAGCTTGAATTCCCGAGTACACAGCCATTTCTCCGATGCCAAGCTGAGTCTCGCTGGTACTATTGCACTCGGACTCACCAACTTGTCGCCATCATCGAAGAGCACGTCGGCGGAAAAGTGGACCAAAAACGATTTCTCTTTACAGAGTGCCCCGTCGACCTTTGAACAATTCTTCATGCCAGAATGGCTTGCGAGACGTAGGAAGCAGCTCTCTGCTGGAGAGATTACACGAATGCAAAAACACGCGTGGTCTGGGCTCATGCAGGATTGCAGGACTTGGGGGGTTGTGATTCGCAGGGTGTGTGGAGCACAGAACGTGAAGAGGGCGTACGAAGAGGTGGTCAGATTTGGCATTCCTCCTGATCAGGGTCTCATCTGGAGCATGTGGGAAGAAGACGCAGTGAACGCGCGTTTGTAGGGTGCGTTTTGCAGGAGTAGCACCGCTGATGTACACGAGCTGCAAGTTACACCCGCTGTACCGTGCTGGTGGGAATGACAGGACCATGGTCAATTGCAGGATCACTTGCTACTGGTGTACACACCCAGCTTGCACGAGTGAAAGGGTCCAAGGCTAAAACTTTGAAGTGTTTGTCACTCGATGGCCGGGACAACTCGATTTGGCAAAGCATGCTCAAGGCGCATCATCCGCAACTCGAATGAGCACCAAGCCGTACGGTTGGCTCTGTACATTCTCCACCACCACTTCAGCACTCTTCCGCCCGTATGCCATTCCAACCCATACCGCAGCCTCCCCACAGCGCCGGGGAGCCATACAGAGGCAGGTCAAGACATTCCGTCAATTCTGCCGTGCTCAGCTACTGTTGCAGGTCTACGCGCCCGTATCGACGCCAGCCAGATTCCGTCCCCAATAGACTCCATCGAAACAGACAAGGAGACATGGAAGAAGCAAATGTATATGACTTTACCGGGTGCCAATCCGCCGCTTTCCACGACAGATTTTGTTGCCTTTGACCAAGGTGAGGAACCTAGCATTTTCGTTTCAAATGCTGGTTAAGAACGTCGAGGCACTGTATTTTCCTTTTATTACTTCTCCAAGCTTGCAATGTACCCCATCATTATCATAGCTGACGCGTCCGTGATACAGGCAACTCGAATCCCAAGCATATGCGTGTCACGACCTGGAACTTACCCAACTCAGCTCACCTTACCCGAGAATGTGATATACCCCTTGCTGTAGTGGTGCAACCGTTCGCGGACCTCGATCCTCGAGAAGAGCCTGTTCCTCTTGTCGACTGCGGACCAAGCGGACCTGCAAGATGTGCGCAGTGCAGGGGGTATATCAATCCCTGGTGTACGTGGGTCGCGGGTGGTAACAGATGGAGGTGTAATTTGTGCTCTCACGAAACAGAAGGTTCGTTAACCCTCCGACGGGTCTTGGTTCGCGGGCTAGACAGCAGCCTAGTTTCACAGGAGTACTTCAGCAACTTGGATCCCAATTTCATGCGCTTGGACCATGCTGATCGCCCCGAGCTAAACAAGGGTACTGTTGACTTCATTGTCGAATCTGATGAGTATTGGGCACCTCCGCCTCTACCAAAGTTGGCGCCAACTTATTTCACCCCCGAACCACCACCACCGACACCTCGAGAGCCAGTCCCGTTGCATTATCTTTTTGCGCTGGATGTTTCCATGGTTGCTGTGGAGTCGGGTTTTCTTCAGTCTGTTTGCAGCATTCTCCTAGACGTCCTGTATGGAGGTACTGCTACCGACGGTTCGACTTTCGAACCCTGCTTTCCGCAGGGATGCAGAATTGCAATCCTTACCTTTGACCAGGCGCTTCATTTTTACAACCTGTCTGTAAGCGTGACCGGAATAATGTACCGAGTGCCGCTTAACTCCTTGTTAGGCAGATCTCCCTCGGGCCCATCAACTTGTAGTAGGCGATTTGGAAGAGATCTTCCTTCCTTTGCGTAATGGGCTATTTGTTGATCCATGGGAGTCAAGGTGCGTTTGAAATGGAGGTCTGTCCACCTCCCGCCTGACATATCGCGGTAGAACAGTGGTCGAGAACCTTATAGGTTCCCTAGCAGAACGTAATAGCCAGACTGTTATCAGAGAGTCGTGTCTTGGCGGGGCTCTTATAGCTGGCCTCGCTTCTCTGGTATGCAACACGGAGTTCCATGTCCCAAGGATGTCCTTATAATACTCCCGCAGGCTGGTCGAGGGGGCCATATTGTCATGTTTCAGTGCACCATGCCCACGATTGGACCCGGTGCTTTGGAGCCCCCAACGGATGAAAGCCACGTTTATGGTACAGATAAAGAACGCACCCTCTTTATCCCTCGGGTACAGGCATGGCATCAAATCGCCGAAGAATGCTCCGACGAAGGTATTGGTGTAAGCATGTTTTTGGGTATGAGTAAAACTATCGATATCGGTTCGATTGGTATGATGGTTTCATAGTTTCAACCTTCTGTTTAGGGAAATTGACACAGGTGTGCGCAGGCATCGTTCCTTCCACTACCGGTGGAGAACTGTTCTTCCATCCTCGATATAACCCTGCACGTGACCAAATCGTGCTCGCCTCTCAACTCCAGAGGTTGGTTACGCGGACCACCGCTTTCAGCTGTGTAATGCGAATACGTTGTTCTCATGGTAATGTTCCGTGTCCTTGACCTGCTTCACACTTCCATTCTGATTTTCTAAGGTCTGCGCATATCGAAATACTATGGAAATTTCCAAGAACGCTCACCTACGGATCTAACACTTGGTGTTCTTGATTCTGACAAGGCCGTATCTGCACTATTAGGACATTCTCAAACCTTAGATGAACGTCAATACGCGTACTTGCAGTGCGCGGTCTTGTATACGTCAGTTGATGGCCAACGACGCGTGCGAACATGCAACCTTGCTCTGCCAGTGGTATCCTTGGCTGGCAACGTATTCCGCTATGCCGACATGGACGCTGTGGTGTGCCATCTTGCTCGAGAATGTGAGTCATTGGTTTCAGTGTTGATGATAACCTGTTAACTTCTCGGACAGCAATGACAAGTTTGTCTTCGCGACGAATGGCTCAGATTAGGGAAGATCTGATAGATAAATGTTCATCAATATTACTTGGATACAGGCGAAACTGTGCAGCGGCTGCAGCGCAATCACAAGTGAGCGAGTCAAGTCTTTGACCCTCGTGCACATGCCTTTAATGCGGCTCGTAGTTGATAATACCGGAAGCCTTCCGAGCGCTTCCAATCTACACTCTCGCAATAACTAAGTCCAAACCCCTAAAAGGCTCGTTTTCGTGGCCGTGGAGCGAATTTCCGCTCATCGTTGCATACAGGACGTAATGTTTCCGCGGACGTTCGAAATTATTACGCCAAAAAGATCCTCTCAATGAGCGTCCGCAACACGATGCAGTACCTCTATCCCCGCCTTTTAGCTCTTCATGACTTGGATGAAAATGCAGCACTTGCCGACGCCACGACTGGCCACGTCTATTTGCCGTCGCTTATGCGAGATAGCCACATGTTCATGGAGGCTCATGGTGTCTATCTTATAGGTATCTCGAAGAAGTTGTCTACGATTGGAAATGATACCGACTCATGATTAATTGATAGACAACGACGAGTTTATGATCTTCTGGGTGGGCGCAAGCGTATCACCTCAGATACTCCTTGACCTATTCGGCGTTGATGACATAGGCACCTTGGATCCGAATGATATGGTCAGTCTTTGTTGTACATGTCGGACAATTACCCAGTTCTATTTACGCAGACGGAGCTCCCTATCCTGGACACCCGGCTTTCACGACAAGTTCAATATATCCTCGGTCACCGCTATAGTCAGCGTGGACGCGTTCCAAAGATGCTTGTGGTCCGTCAGAATATGGACGGGATGGAGATAGAGTTTAGCGATATGCTAGTCGAGGACCAGAACAATAGTGCAATGTCATATCTTGACTGTAAGTCGCCTTATTACGCAGTACACCCGCCCACCCTGAAATCAACTGATCCGATTTCCGCAGATCTCTGCCTCGTTCACAAACAAATTAGTGCTGCAGTGCGTAATATCTCTGTGTTATCCCATTAGGCTACAAGTCTTATCTGATAAAATTTCAGCTCACGAACGGTGGTTCGCTTTCTTCGAACGCCAGCCTCCGAGGATCACCTTGGTAAATTGGACGTTTTGTTAGATCCGGATTCTCACCATATGGGCTTCTTGTCGTAACCAACGTACTCGTGACATGGCTTGGAGAACCATCTATAGCGCAATACACAGCAACCGCTACTTACCACGCCGTGTCCTTTCAAGGTATCTAATGCTCAGGTGATGCCTATCAAGCGGGATTATCCCAGCGGGGTATTATGTGACAATGCTGGGCATCGTTAATGAGTGCCAAGCACCACTGACGGGATTCTAAAAACCATGCGCCTCTCATATGACCAAGTCGTCGGATATTGTTGGGACTGAGATTTTTGGGCGTGTATTGAGCGGCCCCACGCAAAACCTGCAACACTCGCGAGTCCTGGCCATGATGGCAGCTGCGGGACCGACGCCGTGATCCGTTAAAAGTCATCGTCCTGAACGGTCTCAAATTTGCCTGAACTCGTGACGCAGCGCTTCCAGGAAAAAAAGGCTCCCTGACAAGACTTTTCTATCGGCCGAGATTACCTACCTCCTGAGGGGTTATATGAGTCTGAGATAGTGCGATTGGTAACGGTACATTGTCCGCACGAGAGTCCATATACGGATTTCATCGTTCAAACCGTGTGCTAGCGGTCCGAGGGGCCCAAACGCCTCTCACGCTCATTGTACGAGTGTTGCGTCGGCCATGATCTCAAGCAATACGCTTGTGCTATCATTTCAACTCACCAGATATCACAACGTCTTTGTAAACGTCGTACCCCGGACGGATGTAAAACGTCAAGTCCATCAAGTCCATCGGAAGCCTCGGTGCATATGCATAAATAAACTTAGGGATGGGAACTGATCTGAAAGAACGAGCAGTAGACCCACGGTTGCTATCTTTGGATTGAATAGAAGATGCATAACGCCCAGATCTATTGCGCGGATAGATGGTCGTCACCCTCGGCCATTCCCAGAAGTTAGCCGTCAAAGTACACATTCACATGGATAATCGACGAAGTTGAGATTTAAAAAAAAAAGTTACAAAGCCAGTCCTGGGATCAATCACATCCTTCCATTTCTGACTCCTGAGAAAGAGGGGATGCGTGCAGTGTACGTGATCGAACGAGCAGCGTACTGTCCGCGTGAGCACAGAGTTTGCGCTCAACGTGTAGGGAGGGCGTATGAGGATCCTTCTCGAGGGGGAACCCTTGTCAGGGGAGTGCTCCGAACCTGAGAGGTGGTACATGATGGTTGGTCCGACATCCGTATCTCGCCTGCAGGCTCGTACTACCCACACATTGGCGATGGTGATATCAATGGGGCGTTTGATGTGTACGTCACTGATGCCCCTGTCCGTTGGGAGTGTAGTCGGACCGTGTCCTTGTCCAACGTAGATCAGGGCCGTGATATCCGGGGTAGTGTAGCCAAGAGTGTAGCCAAGAGCTTGGTCCATGGGTCACGGCACGACCGGTGATGCTTATATTTTGATAGCGATTGGGTGCTTCCCGCCAAAACGGACTGGCGAGGAATGCGAGCGCCGCGGACCAGAAAGAGCTGTTGCCATGCCGCGCGTGTTCACCCGCGGCCGCATGTTGACAAGACGTCTTGGAGTTTTGGTCTCTTTGTCGTCGCCACCGGGCGTTGGGTTGAGAGCGTCGTTCGCGGTGGCGAATCCACGACTGACGAACGAGTACGTGTATGGTGGAGGTAAAAGGCCATGCAGGGGAACGGTGTCGTAAGCCACCTGGAGAAAAGTTGGCCCGGCGGTTGGTCGAGCGTTCTCACGACATAGACCCCTCCGCGGCAGAGCGAGAGAGGATGGCAGTCGGCCAGCTCCATTCGTTCGTTGTGAGGGGTTGTACTGGCGTGCGTTTGCGCAATGCAGTTCTTGGCTGGCACGTTTTGATACAGAGGGTATTCTCGCGCGATGGGGCTCTGGGACGTCCTGAAGCGGGAATCGCGACAAAGGAGTAACACCGAAGTCGAGACGGCGAAGCCGGTGTGGTGGTTAGCAACCAACTTCGATGCGGAGCCACTGACTCGTCTATTTACCGAGAATTGGGTACAGATGGTAGGTCAAACGGCGAATGATCCACAAGAAAGGACAGGACAGGTTGGCTCTACGTTAACCCTGGCATGAGTGGGGAGTAGCTGCGCCCTCATCTCGGTTTACCCAGATCTCACGCAAAGTCCGCAAACGGCGCAGTGATTTCCGCGGAGCGTCCATCTCAACGTGTTATTTCGAGTATTAGGCTACTCGGTTGCGTTGGCCTCTCCGTTCACTCATCTACTTCTCCTCGCTGACTTACCTTTTCTTACAGCTCCCGCAGTCATGCATCCAGAAGAGTTTCTGGCTTCTTTTCCGAAGACACCCTTTTCAATTTCGTCAGCAAGCAGAATCACTCTACAAGTCGTGTGGTCCAGTTCCCCGCACAGTGGATCGAGAATTATCCCAGGACTCCCCGCGGATCCTTGTGTCCGTTTCCTGTACTCATGCTTATATGTACCATCCTTTTGATCGGGTCGTGCGTGCTCGTGTTCTCAGTCCCCCCGACCTCGCTCTGCCCTTGTTGTGGACACCGTCACTGTGTCCCCTTGGGTTGTCTAAAAATCCTGTCACTCCGTCCTCCGTCTGTCGCGTGGCTCACACCCACGCATGCTCTGAAGATCCATTCCGAGGTTCTTATACTCTAGTTTTTTCCCTCCTGCTCCGTCCTCTCGTCCCACATGAGTACCTCCCCCACTCACACCATGTCTCAATGCGCAACCATGAATAACAGCGTAGAGGCACTCAACGAGGAGAAGACTGTGGTTGCTTGTCACGGTCCCTCATCATCCAAACCCTCTGAACCCTGCCCCAAGAGCAGTCAGGCAGTCGCTGCTCAAAATCAACAACCCGCGGTCGTCGTCTCCCGTCTTCGATTCTTCTTGATCATGGCCAGCTTGTGGATCGGTAACTTTACTGCCTACGTCAACGAAACTACCTCGACGACAGCCATGCATGTCATCAGTGCCGACTTTAACGATCTCGCCAACCAGAATTGGCTTGCAACGGCATACCTCTTGGGCTTCACCGTCACGCAAACGCTGCTTGGAAAATTTAGCGATATTTTTGGTCGCGCTCAAGTTTTGCTTGGAACAATGCTTATTTTTGGGGCTGGGACGCTGTGGTGCGGTTTAGCCACGGTACGTATCTTTGGCATTTGGACGCGTACAGTGCTGCTTGACACGCATGGTCCCAGTCCATGAATTCCTTGATCGGGGCGCGTCTTCTTCAGGGTATCGGCGCCGCCGGGCGACAATCCGTTGGAGTAATCATCGTTTTGGATCTGACAACGGCCGACACCCGAGGATTGTGGCTTGGATTCTTCAACCTCGCCTCCGCTGTTGGATTGGCCATAGGGCCAGTCCTCGGAGCAATCCTATCCGTCCAAACCGATTGGAGATGGTTATTTTGGATAACCTTGATACTCATTGGTGTGACGCTGGTTATCGGATCAATAAGCATTCGCTATCCTGTTCCCTATCGACAACAACGCGTCGGCCTCCTCGCGCAATTGCGAGAAGTGGATTACGTTGGTTCCGTCCTAGCTGTCGCGATATCCAGCATGATCTGTATCGCGATCGAAATGGGCAACAAAATATTCCCCTGGAACGTGAGTCTCTTGGGATAAAAAGCTCGGGCACTCATCAACGCTTTTGTTAGTCTACCCCCATAATTACTCTATTCGTCGTGGGAGGGTGTCTCATTCCCGTATTCGTCTACTACGAACTCAAGGTGGCCGAGCACCCCGTTGTCGATATCAACCTGTTCAAGATACCAAATATCCCCATTGCCTGTCTCATCAACTTCCTCACTGGCGCGGGTTACTTTGGGTCTGTCTTCTTCCTTCCCCGTTACTTCATCGACGTCAAGGGGTCCAGCCTGGTGATGTCAGGAATCCAAATGTTCGGATTGATCCTAACCCTCGGCGCTTCGTCAGTCCTCGGTGCAAATATCTTATCGCTCACCGGTCGGGTGCGGCTCATTGGAGTCGTCGGCGGTCTGTTATACGCGTTAGGAAGCGCCTTGATGCTCGATGTGGGGCGATATACGCCTGTCGCTCGTACCATCGGGTACTCCGTCTTCACTGGCATAGCGTCTGGACTTCTTTACCAGCCCTCACTCGTGGTTGGACCCATGTCGGTCCAGCCGCACCAGATCGCCGGTATCAGTGGTTTCTTGTCGTTTCTTCGGACGCTTGGTGGAACGTTTGCGACAGCACTTCTCACGGCAGTGTTTGAAACCAGTTTCACACAGTCGCTTCAAGGAAAGCTCCCCGCTTCGGTCGTAGACCAGGGCCTGGGTCTAGCAGACAACCACGCCCAATATCCCCAGTATGAAAACCAGATACTCGATGCACTCGTCAAGGCGTATCACCTCGGCACGATCCCTGCCATCTGTTTCGGCGCCATCTATGCCATCGCGGTGCTCATGCTTCGTCAAAACGTGGACTTTGTGCCAGCATGGAAACAAAGACGGATAGCAGCGAGACAGGCCTCGGTAGCCAAGGTCTGATTTATTTGACGCTTTGATAGCATCCAACCTTTTTGCATAGCTTATATTCGGAACTAGTCGTCGTCCTCATTGTCATTGTTTGCACACATTTTTTTGCACGACTTTTTAGGCTGTCTCTCCTACTCGCATGCGATCTACAATGGACTGTTTTCTGCATGGCCGACACGACACGACACCCTCAGCCTCGTCTTTTCTTTTTATCCATTTTTTTCCCTTTTGTGGCGTGCAGAACGGCGTCTGTTTCTTGAATTAGACGAGCCCTCGAGCCTCGATCAGCCACATAGAACACATGTATCCATAACGCGGTGCATCAAATGCATCATTGACCAACTTGGTTGCCAAGCATGACTCGAAACTGTGACGTTGCCAGCTGGCTCTGGTGTGGGCGCATCCGCCTCATGTCATGACGGGTGCCAAGGACGTACTAGCAGGCACTGGCACGTGTGGGAATGGCATATGATCTTGATGCATCTCGCATCATGATATATGTACGATCCGAGTCCGAAACGAGCTGGTCCTCCACGTGAATGCAATTTCCGCGCCAAGGGACACTGTCCGAGTCACACACCAGTCGCTGGTGGCCGTACAAGTCGTCTGACAGCTGTGTGTGGCAGACCGAGGCGGCATTGAATGCGCATGACGCCGTTGCCAGTGACGAGGTCGACGGGACACGGGGAGCTTGCAAGCGTTTTCGCTTAGACTTTGGACGCCAACGGACCTCCGTGCTAGTCGCTGCTTGCTTCTCGCAAGTGCGGGACCTTGTTCAATTGCTGTTGTTGTTGGCCGTTACGCCCCAATGGCCCTCGGAGTCGGGCTTGCATTCTTCAATGATGCCGCGGCCGCCTAACCAGTACACCGTAGCGCTGCGCCACAACCACACGGTGCCGGTGCCAGTGGGCTCGATCATAAATACAGGTTCGAGGCAGTGGCACCATGAATCATGATGTCCCACACACACAAGTATGTATGATGTGCGTGCCAGCAGGCTTGTCATGATGGGAGGTCGACCGGCACCAATAGAGCTCGGAAACTCCCAGACGCGCTGGCGGCGCTTGGCGTAGGCTCAATCCGATACACGTTTCGGTGGCGAACCGGGCCCCTAGTAATATAGCCTAAACTCAAACTGCAGCAACCTGTTAAACCTGTTACCTCGTCGTATCCGGTATACCTGCGACAGTGACAGCGACGATGACAAGATCTTCCAAGTTGATGCCAGCGAGTCACCGTGCCTATGATGGGTGATGCGGTGATGCGGTCCGAGTCCACGCCGCGCATGGCCGCGGTGGTGCCAGCTCTTCCGAACAAGTGGAGATGGATGGATGACCGTCGGGCCAAGACACCAGTCACAGGCTCAGAATTCGTGGTGCCAAGTTGGACGGGTGCATCATACGAGTACCCGAGTCACTCGAGTTGAACGTGGAGTCCGGACGGAAGCGTGCCCTCCCGCCACGGCGTCTATTACCGCAGTATTATCATTACCCCATCGCCCGGGATGTACGCTCGAGCAAGTCGACTATATCGCTAGTATATGTACCTGGGTCGTTCTTCTCGATCGCCCCGACGGAATAGTGGACAATATTCCCGTTCCGGGAAATTCAAAGGCACATGTCGTGTTGCAATAGATTCAAGTTGTTGAAGCGGCCCTCATGCGAAACTTGAAAAAAAAAATCGTCGGAGAACCAGTGGAAGAAGAAGAACATCGGGCAAAGGGTGTGTACGTGTTCTCGAACGGAGACACAAATATAACTTGATACCCTTGGCAGTGCGATATAATGTACAAGCAATATGCTACGTCGACTTCTCACCCTACACCCTACGGTTACGTGCGAGTCACCCCAGATTTACAATTGTATGGTTTTTGTGGACGGGTGGAATGTACTAGGTTCTATCGGCATACTCCTCGATGACCGATCGCGGCTTACAGTACACCCCGAGTGGCTTATACTCGGTGTCAGGGAAACTGCATGGCTCGGTCAGCATTATAAGGCAGCGTCTGGCACGCAGAGGTGACGGACCCAAAAGCACTCGGTCCCCCAAGCTCGAGTCCCCTTTGGGTACCTGTCCATTGAGGGGCAGCCGTTATCCCGAGGACCAACACCCTCAATCCATATTTATACTGCGGCGTACCCAGTGCTGAGCCGCTCTGGGCGTCGAGCACAGCAATCAGATCTGGCACGGTGGCTAGCATCTGTAAACCACTATATCAGAGCGTTTTTTGCGGTGAGAAAATTCCAGTGGTACAGCACCGTCATTTGACCATCCGGGGATGTATGCTCCGCGAAAAGGTTCTCATTCTTGAAGGGTATGACCAACGTTCCGTCAAACTTTGCCTCGGGTCTGTCTGAATCATCCTGTACTTCGTCCGCGGACAAGGTCGCGATGACGACTTCCCCTATCGTATGTCCTTTATACAATCTTGGACATCATGAACTGGGTTGTATTTTTGGGACATACGTCAAGACACACCTTCGACGCACGTCGATGATCTTCCCACTGAACAGCACCTTTGCTGTCTTGGGCCCACCAACAGCGTCAACCACGACTTGACCTATCTGGTCAATGTTGGACTGCTTTCGCGCAAGTGCAATGGCTCTTCCGATACGCCAGCTCAATGACACCGTGTTCACGATCACGGAAGCCCCTAAGTCCTTTACCCGTAGCGGACGACTGGCCATCCCCACGAATGTCCTGATGTTTCCTGAGATGGAGGTGAGTGGCGACGCTGTACGGAAACTCACCCCATCTCGATACACGCCGCTCGGAACACCGCATCGACGTCAGTGTCCCTCTTCGCCTTCGTCATGATCTGTGGGGTGATCAAGTCAGGGTCGTAAACCTTAGGGCAGGGACAAGACAAACCATGACGTTGCCATCCCCGCTCGATATGGCACATGGAAGAAGGCTGAGCGCACGACCCGTTTCGTCGTACACGTTGGCAGTCGTTTGGTGCCACTCCATACGATGCTCGAGCTTAGTTTCATCTGCGCTTCATTCTCGGATGCAGCGATCGCTTACGGTTGGATACGCGCGACCCTGAAGAACGAACCTGTCACCGATGTCTGCGGAGAAGGGATCGTTGTTACATACCATGAAATCTCCATCGACGATCGGAATATCATAGTTCTTTGTGGCGGCAGTGATCATCTGAACGAGATGTCAGTCTGAGAAACTAAGGTGACAGATGATTCACGTTGATCATCCCATTTCCCCCTCCGATTTCCAACGCGCAAAGAACATCAGGTTTCGTTATCTGTGAACCCCAATGAAATCCAGCCGCTATCCGTGCCACGCTCCGATACGTACCCCCATAAACGCCCAGAGCTCAGTACTTGCTTCGTTGTACCTGTGAATACGTTGCTACGGGAATCCTAAAAGTATGCGGGCATACATACTCATTTCCGAGTAACCTCTCTGAACACACCTCAGGGCTACCCAATGCGCCACCCCAGCCTATGAGTGCATCGGGAGCGAGAGAACCCGAATCAATTACGCGGATGATCGCTCCTGCTCGAACCATCTCTCTTAGCTCTAGGAAGATATGCAGTGGCGAGCCACCTCCGCCACAGCCAAGAACATAGCACCCGTCTGATATCCACTCGAGGTCGATTTCAGATAAAAACCACTGCTTATCTTGCACTCTGGGTTGGTACGTAAGGATGCTGTCAGCCGAGTCAAGTGAAAAAGTCTCTCCAGGTAAAGCGTCCGACATTGCGGGGGGGTATGCTATGGTGTTCTCGCCAGATGGGTTGGAGCTAGAATCCGCGTCGTCTACCTCATCGGGGACTGCATCTCCACACCAGTCACCGGCGACCTTGACGTAGAAGCGACATCTCCCAGTGGTATATGCAATGGGTATTACTTCGCTTTCAACGATGGATACACGATCTGGACTAGCACCAGAAGCCACAGCGCGGGCAATTGCTTTGGCTTCGATAGCTTTCCTCACTTCGGATACGGGCGTAGACGAAATGTCTTCAAAGGAGTCGACCGTACCGGATATCTGGTCGTCGATGAGCTATCGTCTGAGCGGTGTCCGCCACGTCCACCTCACCTGAGCGATAGCAGCACCAACTGCGTTCGCAACGTCGTAATGTGGAAACCTATGTACCCGACTAACCCCAACAAGTTTGTCTGGTGCCAAAATGGATCCTCCGCCGACAAGATAGACGGGGATGTCCGCCGCTGACGTCTTCATCGCGTCCAGAGTATTCTGCAACATGGTCTCGATTGCCTTCTGTGCGCCATCGATTAGGGATTGGTCGAGACCCGCTACACGAGAAACGTCTCCAATGGACGCCCGTCCGGCAGCGACGGCAATGTCCGTCGCGGTAAGCGCTACGCCGTTAAAAATACGAGCCTCGGAAGTGATTCTGTGGCCCACTGAATCAGGTCCAATAGTTACCAGTTTGGAGTGAGAATCCTGGCGGACGAGAGAGCCACCGCCGAGCCCGATGCTAGAACGGAAATTTGCGATGAACAAAGTTTTTACGAGAACAACGTGTCCGGTTACCTGGTGACATGAGGCATAGAGAAATTCAACAAAACCCCACAGAGTTCATGACAGGCTGCAGCCTGCCGAGGGAAGCCGCTGGGCCTTGAAAGTTGTGTGTCAGAATCAGGAAAGTTGGACACGGTGAGTGTGAACACGAACAGAAGCATTCCGATATCGGTCTGGGAAATGGATCCGTTTAGAGTGGGAGAAGATAAGGGAACGAGGACGAACCGTTGTGCCTCCTATATCGATGACCAAGGCGGATTCTTTGGAGATGTCGGACTGAAGCGAAGCAAGGAACGCAGCTCCTCTCATTGAATTGGTGGGGCCAGAAGAGCTATGGGATCATCGAGATCGGAATATGATCCGAGATTGAAACTCTGTGGATGTACGAAATTAGAGGGTACTTACAACGTGCGAATGGGTAATTTAGCTGCCTGGGCGCAACTGAGTAAGGTGCCATCGTTACTCGTGATGAACACAGGGCATGTTAGGTGTAATACACGTGCTGCATTTTGAAAGCCTATGACTGTCTTCTTGGCATACCTGAGAAGCGAGGCGTTGAGAATGGTAGCGTTCTCGCGTTCCAGGAGGCCGATGTGAGCCACGTCCTTGGAACACACGATGTTGAGGTGCGGTAGTTTTGCTTGGACTGTGGAAGCGACGTATTCTTCCTGTTTGAAGTTGAGGTCGATGGGGGCAAAAACCGATATGATCGCAACTGCCTGGATGTTCTTTTGGTGTATATTTACATTTAGTTCGGTGCCAGTTTTGGCAAGTCGATAGGCAAGAAAGACGTACCTCTTTGTCGATCCTGTCGCAGGCGGACTCGATCTCTGTGGCGTTGACAGTCGCAATTTCGCTCCCGTCAATCTGTAGACCGCCCGAAACAAGGAAACAGGGACCTTTTAAGACTGACCAGTGGGTGTCTATGATGATCGTCGGATGGGAGCATCTAGCGACGACGTACAATTTTTCAGATCAGGTGGAAAACCAACGAATGGGGGTGTCCCGCGAGTGAATGGACCACAGAGACGGATGACGGCTACGCGATCTAGACGGGCGCGATTCCTCTCGACGAGTGCATTGACAAAGTGCTAGATGGTGGTAAGATGGGCGCGAGAAGAGCGCTGTGCGACGTACGGTTGTACCGATGGAAATTGCCTGGATATCGGAGGCGTGCGGGACTCGATCGAGGACAGATTGGATTGCCTGTTGGATGCCCTGGGTGACGTCTGGCGTGGTTGGGTGCTTGGCAGACGCGAGGACGTGTTTGTCTGCGATGTTGAGCAAGACTGCGTCGCTGGTGGAGGCAGTGGTCAGAGCGGGCGGCGCTGTGAGGACGCGACGCACATACGTGTTTGTCCCGCCGACGTCGACGCCGAGACGGAGGACCATGGCAGGGAGAGAATTACCATTTTTGGAAGCGAGGGAGGTATGTGAATGAATTTCCTGAAAAGGCAATTTCAAGGTTTTGTTGACTGGTCGTTGTTCGATTAATAAACTCGTCGTCTCTCCAAAATTCTGTCGAGCGGCCCGTCTCGCACGATGGCCAGCGCATCCGACGGTCTCGCTGCCACTCTTTCTCCCTTACAAGACCTCTCCTTGAACCCCTTCGCCTCCCCGTCAGAGCGCAAGTTCCATCTACAACTCCTTCTCGACCACAAGGAAAAGCAGCTCCAGCAAGCAGGCGCACTCGGCCAGCGCGTCCTCGCCCAACAGATCGAGCTCGAGGAAAAGATCCGCCATCTCCAGGACTTTGACGTAGAGCGCGGTGACGATGAAGATCTCGACGCAGATGCCAGAGAGCGCTACCGCGAACTCGCAGACACCGTCAAGGCCTGGGACGCTGAAAACGCCCAGCTATCGAGTGCATTCGGTCAAAAGGTGCATATCTCGTCTTCTCTTCCCCTTGGTAATCTCCTCCATGTCATTTCTCGCTCGTGTCGCTCTGCTTCTTCCGAGCCTCGTGGCTTCCGCGCACATTGCCACAGAATCTCATGCTCCCCCGAGTGTCTGTTCCTCATCAACCCGGCGTCGTGGGCACCTTGCGAGTCGTTCCCCAGAGGGTTGACGCGTCTATCCCGCACCAAATTGTCTTTTTCACACTCTTTCTATCTCCGGTTGCCTTCATCTTGGCTTGTTGCTAACCCCCCATCCCCAGGGTTTGGCAGAGGACACACTTTCTCCAGCAGTCCCAGTGAAGGACCTTCCTCGGGATGAACCAGAACGCTCCAAAGCCTCTTCTTCCTCCGCTGCCCAGTCTCGTCGCGCCAAAAATGCAGCCCACAGAGCGGATGACGTTGGTGCGTCGCTCCACATCGGATCAAACCCGCTTCCCTCCAGAATCTCATATTCATCTCCGTCGTCTAGAATTCGCATTTGAAATTGGCAGCGGTTTGCTGACCGAGGTCCGACGCCTACAGAGTCTTCTTGGGGAGCGGGACAAGGCCATTCAGGACATGAAGGAGGAAAAGGACGATCTCGAAAAGAGTATCGATTCCCTTCGTACCGCCCTCCGTTCACAGGAGCAAAGTTCAGGTATACATTTCACCATCTCCGTTCCTGTGTCCAATTGACCCCCAACTCCGTCAGACAAGTTCAAAGAAGAGAACTGGAACCTCGAAGTCACCCTGCAAGAGCTCCGCACTCAGCTATCCGACTCCCAAAGCGCTGGACAGAAAGTGGAATCGGAGCATAAACGGCTTACCAAGTTGCTCAATACAGCACGTGAATCCGCAGACCAACACAAGACCGAAGCGGAGCGCACAAAGACCGCATTCGACGACTTCAAAGCCAAACATGACACCGAGTTTGCTCAGGCACGCAAGCATGCTGCTGGCTTGCAGCGCGACAAATCAGATTTGCAGTCTGCGCTCGATGTCATGAAAGCGGAAGTGGCAAAAGCAAATCGGAGACTGGGCCCCAGGTTTGGTTCTCCCCTCACCCCAGGCACAGGAGACGTTAAAGATTTTTTGACCCCTGCTACTGCTGACGAGGACGATGTGTTTACCACCGGAGGCGCGTCCACCAACAGGAAACGCCAGGACACATCAATTGTATTCCACTCAGAGTCTTTCGAGGACCTTGCTGATGTTTCTCCCGACCCATCCCCTTCGCGTCCCTTCCACGCATCCAATCACCCAAACAAGGAAATAGAAGCCCTCCAGCAGAGGCTCTTCCACGCAGAGAGGCAGATCAAGACCCTCAAAGGCTCCCTCCATCGCGAGAAAGAGATGCGCCTGGATTACAAGCGGAAACTAGAAGCCTCGCCGGGGTATGTTTACGACGAGAACGAGCCACCGGAGAGTGATATATTGGAAGACATTGACGCGTTAGCACCAGCTGCAAACGCCAAGTCAAGGCACAAGCTTACCCCCTTCCGTACCGGTGCAGGTCGTGGTCGGAGAGGACGCGGTGGCGTTTCACTTGCAGAACGTTTTGGGAGGGCTAGTCGCCATCTCTCACCAAACGGTGTCGATGGACTCGGCATCAAGTCGACGCCCCCTCCCCCCATTCCATCAATCACAGGCGCCTTCCTCGATCTAGAAGGTGATACTGACGAACTTGACACATCTGACGACGATCGCCACGATGAGCAAGAGTTCCAGCAACGTAGTCTAGACGTTTCTCAGCCCGGTCTAGGCTCAAATCGCACGAGCGTTGACGGAATGGACCCCGCCTTTGCAAATGTACTCCGCAAGTCAGCATCCTACAGTTCCATCCGATCACGCACCAGCCCTCTACGTCAATCCGTTCTCTCGCGCAGTGGACGAGGCGGTGCTCATCGCCGTTCGCGCGGTGGTGCTGCATTCCAGGAAGCACGCCCACCTTCATTCGTGGGACAGCCTGAGGCACTGTCCGAAGCACTCTCCGCAGAGTTGGGCATAGGGATGACCAGTGTGATCGAAGGTGACATACTTGACAGGGATCGGGAAACCAAGGAAGCCGAATGTCAGACTGAAGATGGTGAAGTGACGCTACTAGTCCCCACTCTTGCCCCGGTTACAACCGAGATGGGTGTACAGACCGAAGCCGTTACGGTTCCTTCCACTACTGCCCCTCTTTCAGATATGTCTTCTCAGACAGACGACGACGACCCCCAACACGCCGATATGGCCGTGCAGCATATCCCCACCAAAGACAATATCCCAGTAGGAATCCAGACGTCTCTCCACAGATATCCTTACCATCCTGTCTTCACCCCTACCCCGCGTCGTACGACGTTCACGCAGTCCGATTTCTCCAAGTTTTCCGACGATGGCAGCGGAGACTTGACCATGCGGAACGACCGCATGCCTGGCTCTCTTTCCACTCCCACAGAGTCCGCTTACGAATCCGAATCTGACATTGACGACGGTGCCACCGAGACGGGTGCAGAGACGGAGACGGATGCAGATGATTATCATGACGCACGGATGAGTGTTGGGATGACCACGCCTTCCGAGTCGCGCGAGGACTTCCACTCGATGTTGACAATCTCGGACAATGATTATTCCGAGAGCGATGAGGAGAGTATCAAGGCGTCGAGGATCTCTAGTCGGGCAGGTTGGTCGTCTGTTGCGTCCTTTACGCATCGGAGGGAGATGTACGACCGTCGATCGTCAGACGTGCCTGTCGAGTACGATGACAAAGCTGTTGGCGCTGCGTTGGAGGATGTCAAGGTCGTCGAAGTCATCAAGGAGGTCGAGGTCATCAAAGAGGTAGTCAAGGAGGTCGAAGTGATCAAGGAAGTGATCAAGGAAGTTGAAGTGGTGAAAGTGGTGGAGGTGATCAAGGAGGTAGAGAAACCCTTCGAGGTCCTGCGGGAGATCGAGAAGCCTGTTGAGGTGCTCAAGGAGATAGAGAAGCCGATTGAAGTGGTCAAGGAGGTCGACAGGCCAGTAGAGGTCATCAAGTACGTCGAAAAGCCAGTCGAGGTCGAAGTCATCAAGTATGTCGACAAACCGGTCGAAGTCGAGGTCACCAAGTACGTTGAGCAACCGAAGCCGGAGGTTAGAGAAATGTCGATACAGACGGACACTCCGACACCTGGCACCCCATCTGGTACTTCAGCCGCACTTGCTCTCTTCACGCCTTCTTCGGGCAAGCAAGATGTCTCGAGCTCTTCCATTACGCCTGTCGCTCATACTGCCGCTCCGGGCTCACCCATGGGTCTCTACAGGGTGGGAACAAGCGGATCGCAATTCCAGTTCGTGACAACCTCACCACCGGCCTCACCGACCACAGGACCGTCCTCCGCTGTCGCTAGTATCAGAGATTCGGTGGTCGCGACTTTCAACATGATCCAGTCTCGTGTATCTCAGTCTGAGCAGCGGCAATCCGTTGAATCCACCGCTTCTGTCGTCACCGAAGATCCTGCGAAACGAACCCGTACGCCCTCCAACGTTCCTTCGGTGGTTGACAAGACCCGTCCACCGACGATGGCTCTGCCCCCTCCACCTCGTCAACCTCCTCCATCTAGCAGCATGCTTCCGCCGTCGTTTATACCCGAGAGAAGATTCCCAACGACTTCCTCTGCTTCGGGTGATGGGCCCCCGCCACGACCGTCGTCACCACCACCGCCAGAACTTATTCAACGTGCAACTACTCCGACGTTTGGCTCGATGCTCTCTGTGACCAACAAAGGGACGTTTGGTGCGAGACAGCACGGATCGAGTATGCCTCCCTCTTCGAATATCCGCCAACTGCCATCCACGAGCAGCTTCAGGTCCGCCGCAAATGCCGCCGCGCATGCACAGAATTCACACCCTCATCCTCCCTCTGGGTTGCCATCAAGGGCAGTTCGAGAAAAAGAACGCAGGGAAATGTCGAGTACCTCTCTTACCTCGGACCGCAGTGCGCTCTCTCCGCGGTCGTCGATGTCATCGGATCACAATCCATTTTTGAGCCGTGGGCACACCCAGGGCGCATCTGCTACGTCTGCACCGGCTATGGATCCGACTGGCGGTGCGACAGATCCTTCCATCATCCATGCCATCACTCAAACGATGATCGGAGAGTTCTTATACAAGTATACGAGGCGCACGATCGGGAAGGGATATGGAGAGAAGCGGCACAAGCGATTCTTTTGGGTACATCCATACACCAAGACGTTGTACTGGAGCTCCGCTGATCCCGGCTCGTCGAATGTGTCAGAGTCAAGCGCCAAGAGTGGTAAGTTCGTTCTTGCGCGCGGTGCGATGGCTTCGCTGGGTAGTTGATTGATGTGTTCTATTTGCAGCTTACATCGAAGGCGTGCGTTCGGTTCTGGACCCCAATCCGATGCCACCTGGACTGTACCAATATAGTGTCGTGATCTCGACAGCTCAAAGGGAAATGAAGATCACTGCACCTACGAGGGAGCGCCACGACATTTGGTTAAGTGTGAGTTATCTCTGCCTTGGTTCTGCGCATGACAGTTTCTGATGGATTTTCAGGCCCTCAAGTATCTTTTGGCTCGTCCCAATCCAGCCTTGGCAGTGCCCCCAAACCGCAACGAAAATGGTGTGGCTCCCACGAGTCCTATGTCACATAGCGTCGAGTTCACCGACGACGACCACCGCCATTTAGTCGAGTCGAGTCCCCAAAGCCAACGAAGTGGCCGGAGCAGTCACAACGGTGGATTCAACACGACACCTCGCGGAGCGCGGAGTCGCTCTCAGCTCTCGGTCGGGGGCTCCCTTGGCAAGCGCGCTGGTACACCGGCTGCGGAATACCTTCGGTGGGCAGCACCAGAGAGCCCGTACAGTCCCACACGCTCGTTTGAGCAAGTCATGTCGAGGAACGTGGACCATGACGAAGAGCTCGAGTTTGAGCTCCACGGCGGGTCGCAATCGGACGATGGCTTTGAGGGTCTTGAAAACGTGCGTGCGTGTTGTGACGGACGACACACTGTCGGACACCAACATCATTCTCACCCGCATGCACATTCCCACCATGAGCATCTCGAGGTTAATGGACCTGCTCGGCCCGTCTCACCAGCTTGGTCCATACGGTCACGCACGGGGAGTACTCACTCTCAAACTCACTCTCATGAGGCCGGTGGGCTGTTCTCATGGGCTCGGGGAGACGATGGAAAACTCCGTTTTGGCTCGCGACGATCAGCAAGGACAGTCAACACAGTCAACTCGATCAATTCGGCCACTACGGCCACTACGACTGGGGATCGATGATGGACGTGTCGTTTTTATCTCTCAATTCGCCTACACACATGCATTCTCGCCGCTCACACATCGCACGTGTCACTGCTTTTGCTCGTTTTACGTTACTGGATCGGGTTTTCCTCCAAGTTTTTTTTCTGCCCTAAGTTACAACTCTCGTTTGAGTCATCCTACGCTCCCTTGATAATTTTTGCTATTGATTCCCTACACGCGGCCGTCAGCATACTACAATCTTTCTATTCCCGCGTGTATAGTATGCGGATTTTTGTTTGTTTGTTCTCTCCGAGTAAGTACTATGTTTTGGTTACCCTCCACGCTCGTTTTTTAGTTTTAGTTTGGTACCATTTGCACCACCGGACAACGATCCATCTATCGTCTCACCCTTTCAATTCGTTCATCATGTACATTTGACTTTTTCAGAGAATGATATGGATTCAACTACCCGCAGCAAAGTGGTGCATGGCAACAGGAACCAGAAATCATCCAGAGCGTCTCTATGTCTGACGAAACGACGAAAATTCTGGCTGGCGTAACGCATCAACCAGGCTGATGACGAATTGACAGCGGAAGCCCCTGTGAATTTTCACACTCCGCCGTTTCCTCACACACCGTCATGTCATGGTCGACATCCGTGTCCGCAGAGAAGATAACGATGAATGGATCTGTGGATTGGAAGTCCCGCTGAAGAGATTCTCTCTTCGGCCTCTCAAGTGGCTTCGCTTTGTTGCCTTTGCTGTTCTTGGTGCCAAAGGTGATCTGTTTGATGCTCCTGGGTCTGACCGCAACATCGTCAATTATGACACTGTCTCGGTCGCCGACCTTGGCGAACGTTATTATTTCTTCCATGACGGTAATCTCCTCATCTCTCAAGCCATCCTTCACTGACATGGTGCATTCAAACAGGACCCTACCATCTCGTCGATCCCAAGGGGCTAGCTGACAACATCACTGCTTCTACTGCTTCTTCACGTCACCACGATTTTCGTGAGGATATTGCTCGGCGTGATAACAATCGTTGTGTGATAAAAGGAACTATACGCGAGGACTGCCATGCCGCTCACATTATCCCATATTCCAAGGGCGATCAGGTATTGTTCTCAATGTTGTTGCAGATGTATACCTGGCTCTCATAGTTTTTTTTTGCTAGTACATCTCCATCGTCATTTCAAATCGTAGGAGTTTATATGAGGATCAGCAAAGTGACCTCGATATTGATTCTACTGAGAATGGGATGTTTCTGGACACCGGACTTCATAGTCGATTTGGCCGGGGAGCGAGTGCATTTTTGAAGGTAAATCGTCTTGGTTATTGTCTTCTGATACGAAGTGACTGCTTTTTCTAGACTCCCAACTTTGCCCTAGACCCCGCTGACATCCCAAGCGTGAAGCCTGGCGAAATACCTGCTTCGCGCACCACAATCCAACACTTTGAACCATGGGACCCGGAGGACGAGTACCCCGTTCTGCAGGGAGATGTCCGAGTCGATTGGACTGTTCAGGACGCACCTCCGAGCATACTCCTCGATTACATGTATGGGGTTGCTGTTATCCAACGTTGGGCCACTGCAGACATTAAGGATTTGCTAGAGAAGTACCAAGAGACTTATTACGATTTCGCTAGCACACCGTCTTCGCAGCCTGTACGCCACCATGGAATCCATCAGACGCGCACGGAGGCAGCACATTGTCGGGCCATCGATACTGCCATTGCTTTCTCTATGTTTATCAAGGGTTACCCACCTGGAACAACCTTTGATACGTTACTTCAGAAACAGGAGGAAGAAGCCGAAATGCGTTCAGGGCAAGTGGCGCGAGAGAAGGTTCAAGGATGGTTGGAAACAAGTGAGTCATTGCCACTGTTTCATGGGTCTGATTGTGGTGGAGGTTATTTATCTGTTCGAAGCTGTCTGATACAGGTCATGACACCAATTGTGGTGACTTTTTGTTTCTTGGTTGATGGCTGTACCAGTCCAAGTATTGGTGTGAAGAGTCATGGGACAGTCACCATGTGACTCTGAGGCTTCAAGGACTTTCCACCACTAACAATATCTTTGTCAAGACAGGTAAAGCCTTGAAGTATTTTACATATATCATTGAATAATTATTTCATTGGACCTGAGCCTTCCCTGCCTCCTCACATTCACATTCACATTCACTGAACCACCTACCATGTTTATGACTCCACAAGTGCATTCCTGATATTATGCTTTGAGTTAGCTAACGTTGTATTGTAGTCTTCATGAATGCTCACACATTCACTATACGACAATCTCATCGACCTTGGAACGATGAATGCAAAGGCCCTGTGATAGTACTCGCTATCAACACCGCACGTAGGAAAACCCACAGCGACATACCGGCGTGACCCACGCTTTACAGCCGCAACACACACCCGCCCAATCATAATTACCAATCTTGACACCGCATTTCTTGTTGGGACAGATGATCTTGCCGGCGAGCTCCCCGCTTGCGAGCATCGGCTCCATCCACCTCATCTAGATCACCATGTACGTCAGTTCCACGCTACGGCGCGCAAGGTATGAGTGAGTGAAAATGAATACAGGGCATACCGGTTCCACAAAGTAACCCGAACATTTCGGGTTCATCAAGATCGGAGGGCTCAGTGCGGCCCTCGATCCGTTCAACCCGGTCATACTCAGACTCGCCGCGGCGCGGAACGCCGCGAGCTTCGGGTTGGACGAGAGCTGTGCTGCGAGGTCGCCCCCTGGCGATGGGGACGCAGTGGGCTTGGTGATGGTGATATCCACGGAGGGGGACGGCGCGCGGTGCGCCGGCTCCTCGGGCGACGCTGCCGCGTCACTCGTCATGCTCTCCTCGAGCGCCTGTGATAGATCCCGGCCGATACCCTCCATCGAGAGGGGCGAGGGTCGGAAGAGCCGTACGTCGCTGCCTGATGGGCGGCGAGAAGACGAGCCGAGCGCTGCAGCCGCAGCCGTACTCGTCGTACCGGTACTGGTTGACCCCTGGTGGGACGATGCGGTGGGCATGTCAGCGTCTGACGCATCCGCGTCGTCTTCTTCGGTTTCGAGGGCGGACATGGAAAGGGACTCGAGGAGTCCACGACCCCCGAGCGCAGTGAGGACGGCTGGTCGTCCGTCATTGACGTTCGACGCCGAGTTGAGTCGCGAGCGAGATTGTGTCATCGAGGGGCGGCGGGAGATGGTGACGTTCAAACTGATGGATGGGCGCCGGGTGGACGGGCTGGGGCCGGGGAAGAAGTCGTTGGAGGGACGACGCGATGCCGCAGGGGATAGGGAGGGGAGAGCTGGGGTCGCTGGACCGAGCTGACCGTGGTCGAGCATGTGTTCACGTGTTGCGAGTTCCTGCCTGGATTGAAATGCGCGGATCATCTTGGCATGATCTCGTGCATCGAAACGAGTAGAGATTACGTCACGTACCTGCACATTTTGCATCGTATTCGTCTGCTTGGGATGATGACCGGGGTATTTAGTGCCGATGTGAAGGGGGACTGCGGGCGTCCTGCAAACATGTCGCTTGGCGGGGCAGAACCATCGCCATCTAATGCGATCAGATCAGCCTGGGGAACGATCCCACGTGGACAGATGCATGAAGGGATCGTCACCCACTCATGACTTCTTCGGTTGTTCTCTCCATGTAAAACATCCGAACGGGCTTGGACCTGCGAGAGATCTTGTACGACGCCTGATGGAATATCTCGAGTTGTTGGAGGAAGCCTTGGTTGGGACTGCTCTCGTACGTGAGCCTCGGTACGGCGCGCAGCACAAGGGTGTGATTATGAACTCACTCGGTGTGTGGACGCACGGCCTTGATCATGTCGAGGGCAGCGGACGGATCTAGTTTGCGCGTGTACATCAAGTAGGCTGCGACGATAGTCGCACTTCGGCCTGCGAGCTCGTTCGTCTCCACCCGACTAGGTTGATGTGGACGACTCACTTAGGCCAGCCTGACAGTGCACGAGGACGCCACGACCCTTGTCGAGTTCCTTTTGTATGAATGATATCGAGGGTAAAAAGTGCACGAGCACGTCTTCGTCGGCGCTGTCATCGATGTTGATTTGGTACTTGTTGAACGTCTGGCAACAAGTGTATCGGTTTCTGGAAACAGCCGCGCGAGAGAAGCACGACGCACTGCGTTGATTGTAATCTTTCCTCGCATTGCCGTCACCACGCTAAAGATCTTCCCGGCCCTGAGAGACTCTACATCGAGTGCACTTGGCAGGTTACCAATCCAGAGACGAGGGACTATCTCGTCCATTGTGCCAGATAATACGCGAATGTGGTTCTTGTAGTTGGAAACAGGTAAAATGGATACTCCGCCGCAGCGGTCGCAGTTGAGGGGAAGTGCTGCGCTTGGCAGACGGATGCATCCAACTTTTGACTTGCGGTGACCCCGTTTGCGTCTGTGAGTGAGAATTCGGCGGGAGCCCGCTCCCGCTCGTTTGGAAACTACAGTAGGCTAGTAGGAAAATACATCGCTGGTGCTATCGCACTCTATATCATCAACATCACAGTCCATCTAAGGTACAAGAGCTTTCATCAATTTTGCGAGCATGGACTTGCGTTTACGTGGAGGGGGAGGGGGGGAGACTGGTAGCCCCGGTGAGTGTATCCCCTGTGCAGCTACTGTCAGATCCATCAGATCTTCTTGTCGATTGCCCGTCCAACTCACCACGGGGGATGGGGGCAAGGAGTGCGAGAACCGCGATCGTGGTTCCTCGTTTAACCCACAAGAGTGACACCCACCTTCTTCCGCCCGCTCTAAAGGGTGCGGGATGACGAGGACCGAGAGCGCTGCGAGTTGTTTGCGTTGTCGTTCTCGGAGGGTGCGTCGTCGTTCGTGTACGCTCGTGCACTGGGCGGTCAAGAGCATGAACTGGTCATCCAAATGCTCCGTCTGCCTTGGCCTTGGCTGCGAAGAATGCTTTAGGATGCCAAAGGATTCCAGCCGAGTACAAGGGGGACACTTGCCTGAGAGGACGGGGGATTCTGAATCGACCATGGCCGCATGACGAGCAGGAAGGAGGGGCGAGGATGGGTGTGTGAGCACCCCGAATCATATATGACCCATGAACGGCGGTTCTGCGCTCGGCGCTGTGCGCTCAGTTGAGTTCATCAAACCTGTCAGATAAAGGTCAGTTATCATGCTTGCAATCCCGCGGTACTTGGTAACGGTGACACAGGGTGACACTTGTCAAGGCGAAACTGCGTTCGCCCAAGAGATTGCTTGCAAGGCAACTTGGTCGCGATCCTACAGTGCGTGCGGGGCTGTAATCTAGACGCAGGTTCAACGTTCAAATGTCAAAGCTTTCAAGTTGAAACAAGGACTTACTTCAACGCGTCTCGAACCCTAAAACACGTGGCTGAGTACCATAAGCAGCCGATCGTCGATATCTTAAAGATTGCTCTTATCGCTCAAGCAGTTGCCTCTGTTCACTGCTCACAGCTGGTGAAGCCCAGTCTTGCCCTCTTGCATCCAAGCCAGACTGTCTCACACATGCAGGGACGGACGGGTTATTAATAACGTACAATGTACAGCCTTTCGGAACTCTGTTCCACCGAACTCGCTGCACCTCTGAAAAGATATCCATCATCTCACTTGCCTAGTCAAAGAAACACGATACAGGCTGCATAGTGCTCCAAATGTAACCAAAACGAGCACATACGAGTGTCGTTCAAGGACTGCAAGCCAGTGGCTACGTGTCACCATCACTGTCATCCAGCGCGCTCTATCCTGATTCGACCAAAAATTGTGCGGCGTGCCTCGCCGGATCCTTCCCATCCTATCCGTCTTTGCACTTTGTTTCAAAAATAGTGTTCGCCCAGGAGCCAATCCAGGCGAGACCACCGTGCTTGTGGACAAATTGTACTATGCCTACCCTACTCAAATTGCGAGTCTTTCTGGACGTTTACATCCTTTTCGTGGTTATTGACCCCATTCTACTAACCTTACCAAGTCCACCCACCTCCAGACTCGAGCGGGGCCATCCGTGGACCCTCAACCGGATTGCAACATCTGCAATGATACCACGCAGAATCAGCTATCCCAGTACCAAACATCGATGGTAGTTTCATCTTGCCAAAAACCACGTTTTTGTGATTCACATGCAATATAGACTTTGGCTTGTGGGCGCCTCCGAATCCAGACTCGACTATCCAAGATGACGAGGGAGAGGTGGTGATCTGGTGGACTAAAACCGGCCATGGAGCGCGTCTCATTAGATCGCGCGGGATTCAACAACCAAGGGTCAACATTGCTCCTGATGATCTGGGGGGCCTACTGGATCTTCACGGTTCCGATAAGGTCAATGCGAGGGTTCACGTGATCACTGAGCGTCAGTTGAAGCCAACGGTATTCGTACGAGCGCGGCGATCCAATCGGCGGTCTAATGTACTCCAACACTTTTACGAGCAACACAGGTCATAACAACACCTTTCAGCAAGCCATTGAATGTATCAAGTACGTGCCGATCAAGGGTTGTCGAGCATCCTTACTTTGTTGCAGTTACATGGGAACGGTACTTTTTGCATCACGCTCTGTAATGCCACCACGACCATGACAGACCAGCTCGCCTATTGCGGTTACCGCCACGATCGATTAGACTGCACGGATGAGCGTGTTTGAAGTGTGTGACGCGGACGTCAAGACCCCCGTCGGGATTTACCCCAACCAGGACGGCTACACGCTGAGGTGGACCAGCCCATGGAAGGTACGCCTGCTGTTCCGCCGTACACGCCTACCCCTCCGGTGTCTTCGAATTGTGTCACGTAACAGCCGACGGATCTCTACTACTATAACACCTGCGCCGAGTCGGGCGGGTGGATCATATTAGCGGACGTACAGGCTACGTGGTGTTCATTTCTCCTGTTCTGTCAGGTTCTGCAGGCGTATGTTATGTATATCTGTAACGGATACCCTTGGCAGAAAAATTCTAGTGCTTTTGAAGGTCTTCACAGACTCGTCGCATCATCCTGTCCAACGCGACCGCAGACGAAACAGTCGTCACATCATCATCGAAACATACAGCAGGACTCCATACAAGGTTATCATCGAATCAACGATATCGTAGTCGTACCTAGCACCACGACTAGCCTGCAGCTCCTGGAAGAAGGGGAACGAACGAACGCGATAATACAATACAAGTATAGCTAACAATACAGTCAGTGTATTTTGTTTTTCCATTGCACTTCAGAGAATAAACGAAAACGAAAACGAAAACCATTCACGGTACTTATTAGGCCTGGGATGGCCAAGTTGGAGGACGTCCATCAACGGGGCGAGCGACACGGTAGGGATGGATGCGCGCGCCCTCGGGAAGCTGGCGTTGGGGCTGACGCAGGCGCTCAACAGCAGAACCGACGATGAGCATAGGTTGAGGAGGTGGCGCGTTGGGCGCGGATGGGGGCGGCACCACGACGACCGCGTTTGCGTTTTCAAACGTGGTGGGTACGAGACGGATTTTGTGGGGAGGGAATGGGGCCCATGACGTCGGCGTCAGGGGCGTGGCCATCACTGTGTTCGCAGGTGTGTTGGTGCATGGACGGAGACACGGGCCGGAAGTGGACGGTGTCCGGGGGGTCGCAAATTGGGGGATGGGAGGTCGTTCATGGCCGTTGGGTAGGTTGAGAGGTAGGTCCTAAAGAGAGAGGGGTGAGTGTCTTGGGGGAGTGGTTAGGGAAGAACAAGTACCCGACGGTTGTGATCGTGCAAGTCATGAATGCGGGGGAGAGTGATACCGCCGCGGGGGAGGTTGAGGGAATGGAGAGGGGGGAGGGTAGGACGCGAAGAGTGATCCATGTATTCAGCAAGGCCTGCCTTGGAAGGGTCAAAGTTCGATGGGTCGACTCATCTCCGAGTCGAGGCGATTTTATAAGACGATGCATAATAAAGTACCATGTTCCATTTAGGAACGAAGGAACAAAAGACGTGTTGTGTGTGTCTGTTTGTGTTCCAACTCAACAATAATGACAGAACTCGCGCAGAAAATTAAAATCGTAGGCTGTCTTGTCCCCCCCTTCCACACCCGGCGTCATGACACTCCCCAGATGAAAGGCGCAGCACCCGACCTCTCTGCCGCCACCTATCAAATCTTCGACGAGTCACATACGATGGGCAATGCCCTCCGATGGATGATCATGAAGAAGTGAGTCACACAATACACAGTCCGAATGTCTCTGCTCACCAGACGACCGACAGTCCAAAAGTAGAGTTTTGTGGATACAGGTGAGTCATTCGCAACAGCGTTGTTCGTCGCCAACGGGGGACTGCGACTCCATTGTCCGTTCGGGTTTCGGTTCGACCCACTGATGACCGTACGCTCGTTCTTTGCAGCGTCCCTCATCCTTCCGAAAATCTCATTCAGCTACGGATTCAAATGTATGGTATATATCTCCTTTTGGTCAATTCGCCTACTTCCGCATTGAGATTCTACTCAGATGGACTGTCGTCCCTTGACGTGCTTCTCGAGGCACTCTCGCATCTCGATGACGTGTGTAGTAGTATCGAAGACAAATATCGCGCTAGCCTCGCAGGGGGACAATACGAACGATGGCAAGAGAATAGTTAGGGTGGTGGTACGATCGTATGACAACGAGACAATGAAGGCGATCTGACGGCGGCATGGACAAGATAGACTGAAACTTTAACAACACGGGACCAAATCATTCTGATTTCTCGAAACGGAAAATCCATTTGTGTTCGGCAGGTTCCAGCATGGTTGCCCCGAGACGGAATGTCTTTCCGCGACCATATTTCCAAGGTTTCCTCACTGGCAGAACAATGCATGTCAGGCACTTTGCCGCAAGAAATAAATACAATGTTACGGAGCTCACCTCCTGTAAGGGTGTATCCAGGGACTATTTCTTTGATGATGACGCATTCAGGCAGCTTGTGCAACGCAGTTACATGGCCAACGAGCAGGGTTTCGATTGCCATCTGATAAAGTCTGATCCAGGGACGCGTTAGTTTCACTGAAACACTCACCGTTATTGATGCCTGCTCGGCAGTGAATACGATGAACGTATCTCTGTATGGGCATCACTAATGTCCGCTTTGCAAAAGAGAGCGCATATACCCATCTCCATGATCACTGCGGATACAGACCTGTACCACAGTACCCGACGGATCGTGAACGAGATCGAGCGGTGGAATGAAAAGCAAATGAGTCCGATTCCATTCCAACATGTAGCCTCCCGGCTCCGTCCCGTGTTTCACCTGCAAGGCGTCGAGAGATGAGGGGGGTTTGGGTATGTTACTGTCTTCGCTGTGCGCAGGAAGGTGGTGGTGATGAAATGATGATGAGCTTGTAGTTGGAATACAACTTTTGGGTACATAGATCTATTTGGGAGTTAAGCCTTTATAATGGTAGATCTTATGGAAAAGGGGCTTAGGCATTGGAACAGTTGTCTAGAAGGAAGATCAGAACTACTTAGAGAAGTATGTAAATTAAATACCTGTTGGCCCTGCCGCGCATACCATTGTTCCCAAGTTCGCGATCTTTTCTGCCTAAAATATATGTGTGAGCAAGGAACTCGGATTTGCTTCTTGAGCCGGCTGTAGCTTCTTGTTCTCCGATAAACTTATAGGCTAACTTATTGATTATAAGGCATGGTGCATCCGATTACACGTGACTGACTGTATGCCAATGGCGAGCTGAGATTGCACTCTGGATCGAGTCCGACGAGCTATCCAAATGTTTTCCCCAGTGTACTTGTTGGACTTCAATTCTTTGACCGGTCGCACACTAAAAGACACGTACTTTTAGTAGAATTGGTCGGCGTGGTGGTCAGGAAACATGTTTTTAGCAGAATATGAAAGATATCCACGGAAAATTCAGATTTCGCAGAAAAAGCAAGACTCAAGATATAATCATTTCTAACCTGTAACAAGCCGATCGACGCCAACAGTGGAAACCAACATGTTTTCACTAAGGTTGTGACAGGTTTATACAGTTTGAAGAGGAAATACATCGGTCGAGCAAAATACCTATTTAAATATAAACAATCAGATCAGTGCTCCTCATATCCGGAGGACTGGACTGGCCAAATGTTAAGCCAATTTCAGGGATGGAGTGGGACTGCTAATCGGGATAGGTACTGGAGTAAGGAGTTGCCGCATCAAACCCGGCATTAGATTGCCAAGTTTTGGGCCCACGAGGCAGGTGGGATGAATCGCCTACAGAGAACGATGGGTACCTCGATCGAGAGTCATTCCATCTACCTACCTAACTGGACCAATCTCTGGGGCCCCAGGCTTGAATCGGGTGCTCCGTATGCGGCCGGTGTACCAGTGTGAACCTTGCTCTGCTCGCTAATTGAAAAAGATGAGAGCAAGTCGGTCGCTTCCAGTACAAATACATTAGTGGTCACCGATGGATCGAAATATGAACTGATACCTTTCCTCAGGATATCTAATCGCGTCTGGATTTCTTCTCCGGTAAGGTCTTTGATGACATCGCGAAGCATGTTGAAGCGCTCTCCCTCCTTTTCGCGATACTCCCGTTGCAGAATGACTTTGCTTACATGCGACGGAAGGTGGCTGGGTGGATGTGTTGCAGAGCCTGAGGGGGTCGGCGAATTCTGTGGCCGGGCTTCGACCGCATGTGCTTGCTCTTTCAGTTGTTCCTGACTGGAATATTCGGAGTAGGGTTCAGAAGTTCCGGACGTTTCTACACTGCCCTGTGGGATTCGTCAGTCAGCAATCTAGCAGCTAGCCGAAAACCCACAGTCTGGGCACTTGACCGCGACATTGACTCAGAATGTTTGTGAGGCAGACTTTCGAAGGCGTGATTATCAAGATCCAAGGACGGAGTAAGAACGAATGCGAGTTAGTACGGGAGAGAGACCTACCCTGTTTGAAGGTATACAGCACCTATGAAGGTTGTCAATAAGTAACTAGACGAAAGAGCTAAGCTTAGAACACTTGCCGTCCTCCATAGTCATTCGGTAGTTTTGCGACAGCACCTTCTGGAGATGTTTTTCAGAAGAAAAGTCCACAAGTTCGAGTAATCCCTATGATTGTTCATCGAGGTCAAGGATTGCACGACCACGTCGTTTTCCACTAACCATCTGAAGCATTTCAATCCATAAACTATCGTGTGTGACCGCAACCATGGCCCGAGGCTCCTAGCGAAAGGTTTTTAGATGTGTTCACTGCAACTGACTCCTGCGATTACACGGACCTCTTTCAGCATATATTGATTGATAAAGTCGCCGGGATGGAAAGTAGCATGACAGGCTGTCGTGTATGGCAGTCACTGATAGACGGACCTGAGATACATTCGGCACGCGATCGATCGTCATGCGCGTATCCGCGTAGAGTCGATCATTATATACCGAAGAGTCTTGATTCACTTCGTTATCCGTGGCACCATCAGCGCTAGATGATTGGGTAGACTCAGATGTTCTACCCCATAGAAGGTTGTCCACGTAGTTCCCAAACCCAAAGAACGTGCCCTGTCGAGTCTTGACAGAAACTGTTTTCAGGAATAGTATCTTGTTGACCGTGATTCTGAAACCGCGAACGAAGAGCGTCTGGTTAACCCCACGGCGAATCCCCTCATGACGAATGTGGTTTGGGATCTCGTAGGGATACATGGGACCAACACGTCCCATAAAACCATTCGCGGCCGTCCAAAGGTAGGCCCCCGCCGTGACGTTATCTTGTGGGATTTGTCCTACTCTGAATTTGACGGAACGCCCTTTTTGAAGACTGGAATCATTCCGTCTTGCAGCCCCGAGGGACCATGAACGGGTTTTATGAAACCCAGTAACGAGGTAGAGGGAATCATTGTGGATGAGGCGGCCGGCCACTTTGGTGGCACGTTCGTACCAACCGATCCCATGTCGAATAGCTTCGTCCAGAAACCTTTTCTCGTTTGTCAAGTCTGAGCTTTCTGCACCTTCCGGCAAAATGAGGACTGCGCCTTCCGTGGACAGGCTAAACTCGTAATCGGCCCTTCAATAGCTTTGATGTGTAACTGACTTCCCTGAATCTCATGGAAAAATGGCATACCTTGATGGCTTTCGGTCGCAATCATAAATATCTTGGGATGTTAGTTCCACAGAGGCGCTTAAGATGACACCATGAGCAGACACTGCGTCAAGCTGGCAAGCAACGTGTCTTTCTTGATCTAGTACGATGGGCTCAAAGTCCTCTCCAAGGAGTTCAGGATCTGGTTGCTCGCTGCGCTCTAGCGTGATGTTAAATAGTACATCAAAGCTACCATCGATAGGTGAGACATCGCCGATCTTCAACCCCTCGAGTTGATAATTTTCGCGGAGCTGGGTCTTGAGTTGTGGCGTCCATAACGGATACCCATAAGTTCCAAGTAGACACCTGGAATACACTTCATGGGGGGCAAAGGACATGTTACGTTCTAATTCCTCTATGCTGTACCCGTCCACCAAACAAGGTATATTGATAATGAGTCGCCGATGGTAATCAATTCGTCATAGTGGAACGCAAGGTGCGTCTCGTTCCCGGAACACAGAGTATGGCCACTCTGTCAAAAACCTGTCATAACAGAAACCGTGCCTTGCATGCACTACTTCACTCGCATTTCGGACTGAAGCAATTAGCTCCGATTTCAGACACCGACACTGCTGGAATCTTGGAAACCTGGACCGAGATCAGTGTCTAACCAAGGAAACAAACATGGGTTGGTTTCACCGGAACAGTCACCGTTATGGATGCCTGCTCGAGAGGGAACATGATGTATATATCACGGTGCCCGATGTGGAGTTCAGATCAAGCGGAGGAATGAAGAGCAACTGAATGCGATTCACCCGGCGCTCTGGCAGGTGGAATACAGGGAGATCCCGTTGTTCTGAAGCTGCAGACGTATTGACGTACCACGCCACGTCGCTTCTAGCAAGGAAAAAAAAGTATTGCAGTACGAACAAGGAGGAACATGGGGCACACGGCATTCAGGATCGATTGGCTCGCAGTTGTGCAGCATGACGCGGGGGACACCCTGGTCATCGAGGTAAAAGTAGGGCTTGCATTAACTGAAAGTGAGAGTATATCCGCATCACTAGATAGGACGGAGAATCAAGGCAAGGTGTGTAGACACCAGGTCTAATGTACACATCATTTCCTTGTCTTTCGACTTTCAATGAAAAGCACCCTTGATTTCACTATCGTGCCAAAGAGTAAGCAAGACGTCCAAGGAGAGACGACACGTCACGCACCGACAGGGTCATACTTGACCGCGGACAGTTTCGGAGTGTTCAGCCGGACTCGTTTCGTGGTGTAAAAGAAACCTGTCTGAGCGGTCGAGATCATTCGAACGATGATCGTTCTGTTAAGCCATTGTCACTGGTCCGCGCAGGTCGAACGAGATGGACCATACCTTGCCTTTGCACCTTTTGCCATCTCCGAGTTTTTTTTTCGCAGTGATGGTTGATAAATTAGGCAAGAAGTGCATTGCATAAGCCAAGCGCACCTCGACGAACCCCCTCACGTCCATTCCGGATTGACACTCCCCGACATGGCCCCCGCAACGCCCACAGAACCTGAAGAGAACCCCTACGAGCTTTTAGGGATCCCCCAAGAAGCCACCGATGCCGAAATCCGTACTGCCTACCGCACCCGCTCGCTCAAAGTTCACCCCGATCGCGTACGTCCGACTCTTCTTTCTTACCCAGTCTCGTGTGTCTCACACTTAATGTCGATGCTGCAGAATAGGAATGACCCGAAAGCAGCCCAAAAGTTTCATGCGCTCACGGTGGCATCGACGCTGTTGCTCGATCCCTTGAGACGACTCGCATTAGACGCTCAGCTTCGTCTTGCCGCCGCGAAAAAGGCACGGTTTTCCGCGTACGATAACAAGCGGAAAGTCCTTGTGACCGAGCTCGAGGCGCGTGAACGTGCATTCAAGAAATCACGTCAAGAACAAGAGAAACAAGAGGCAGCGAGAGAAGGTGAAAACGATCGTATCAAGGAGGCAGGTAGACGGATGAGAGAGGAGAAGGAAAAACGGTTAGAGGAGATGGCGAGAGTCAACGTGGAGGAGGTGCAAGTAGAGATGGACGAGGATGTCTCGGACAAGAACGCTCCACCGCCATTGGGTCCCTATGACACCACCATTCGCGTCAAGTTTACGCTTTCGGTCTTCCCATCACTCACTACGACTCCTGCTCTGGCCTCTCATCTGAAACGTTTCGGGGAGATAGACGAGAGCGCTGTTGTCATATTGATCAAGCCCAAAAAAGCTAAGAAGAAGAAATTATCAGCAAAAGACGCGGATGAAGGAGCGCAAGGTGAAGAGAAGGTGGTAAATGCTGCGGTTCCCTTCTCTCAAATAGGAGCTGCGTTTGCGGTCGTTTCAAGTGGTCCTATGCTCAGAGAGCAGGGAATGGAGGTGTCATGGGCCGGGGGCTCAGAGCCACCAATACTGCAATGGTTACGCGACAAAGGTGAACTGGGAGGAAAACTCAAACAAAGTACGCCGTCGACAGGACACTTCGATAACGTGCCAGGAGGAGACCCATGGAAAGAGGCCCGAAAGGACGAGTCTCAAACGGCAAAGTTTTCTACATTCGTGAGTTTTTCTTGATTACTGGACACTTCGTCACATGCTGACGATGTTTGTTTGAATAGCCCAATACATTCCCTACTTCACCGCCGCCAGAGCCAGCCAGCCAGCCAGCCAAACCCACCAACATCTTGGATTTTGAATCCCTGACACTTTTACGATTACGTGAGGCCGAACGCGCGCGATTAGAGCGCGAGATATTGGAAGCGGAGGCGAGAGGAGAGGCCAATTTGGACTGACTATAAAGTCTACAACGAGGTGCGGTCTACTTGTGGCTCAGTTGGAATAAATGTGATGTCTTGGATTGTAGTGTTAGCAATGACAACCCATATTAAATGCGTATAGTCTCTCACCCCTGGCGTGTTTCGATTTTGGGGTACGTCATTTCCTGATCGATCGGCCACTGTTCAGTTTATGACGTTGTGTTCACTGAGATTCTTAGGACTTGAGACGCGTCGTCTAGACAGCTTCCCTCCAACAAGTTCACAATTCAAATGGTTCTTTGTATATGGTGGAATTCAGACAGGGAAGAATCCATCCATCGTTGGGTCAAGAGTCCGGTCAGGCAAGCATTGCCCTCAGTCCATGTCAGGCACCATCTATCGCCAGGCCAACTTTCTCGATCAGTGTTATCCCTAGTCCGCTCGACTCACTACAGTCTTCATGTCAATCGAGCTAGAAGCTCGATTCACGTCACGCCCTCACTTGCTGTTGGTACCATCCAGCCTGATACATCAACTTTCGGCTATAGATTCGAGCGAGCGTTCATCTCACGAAGAATGCCGCATCAGAACCGGCTTGTGCTTTCCGGTGGACTTTTCCAAGTCCCTGTCGATTAGTGGTTAAATCGCCACGTTGTGGATTTCACAGTACCGTGGCGCCGCAGGTTCAATTCCTGCCAGGGACATTCATTTTTGTGCAATCCAACTTTCCAAAGTGTTCTTCATGATGTCGTCGTACCAGACGTCGCATTCGGGCCATCGACTCATGTATAGACTAGCATGAACTTTGTGATTCCCTTGGACTTGATTTGATCAATGCATACACTCTAACTACATGATGAATCCCGCCGCGGAGACTCGAAAAAGAACTCATAACGGAAGAGGGACTTTTTGCCTACCGAGGGCATGGAACATACCAAACTAAATCAGCAACTGAATCGCGAAAAAACCCGTCCCCATCACCACTCATGCTCTCCACGTCGCATACATACCACCCGCGACTACCACACGCCCTGGGTTGTTTGTGGGCTCCCTGGCCCCGACGTCCCAACCCCCCCACTCGGATACACCGAGTTGGTCTGCGTGAGCGGCGGTGGAGGAACGCCAGGCTTGGCCGCCTCAACTTCTTTGCGATACTCGATCTTCTCCACGCGCACTTCGCCTTCCACGAGCTGGTAGACATACGTGACGACGACGGCGCCCTGAATGTCCATCAATGCAAACGAGGGCGTCGGATCGCTGACAACGCTTGCCGTCAAAAAGGGCTTGTCCCGAAAAGAGACTCGGATGATGGGGCACAGGCGTACCTGTTGTGGAGTCCTGTCCATGCCCCCGTCGCTGAACCGGGGTTGACAAAGAACCGGCCGTCGTATTCGATGGCTTGGAACCTATCAGAAGGAGAAGAGAAGTACGTCGGCACGCGCGTGTCATCGCGAGATGGAGATGGAGATGGGACGCGCTGGTACGCGCACCTCGCGAGGGAGGGAGGGGGATCCGCAACAAGGGTACAAGGGCAAGGGTAGAAGCACTCACGTATGTGTATGACCCGAGATGAGCACGTCAACGTCCATCTGGCGTGCGATGGCACTCAACGCATCGAGATCGCCAGTGGGCACACATTGGTGGCCGTGCACGATACCGATGCGGATCGGTGTGTGCACCACCGTGGCGGAGGGCGGGAAGCTGGTGTTCTGCAAACAAGAACCGGGGATAAGGATGCGCACAACGTAGGGGCAAAGGGAGCGGAGTGAGGGGATGGGTGTACCTCGTCATAGTCCCCTCGGACAGCGCACACGTCGGACGCGACGGTGCGTAGGTATTCATAGGTTTCTCGATCACAGATGTTGCCTGTACACAGTATTTGTTGGATCTTTCCTGGGACTAGAAGTTTCCGAAATTTGGCGGGAAGATCGTGTGCACGATGAGGAATATGAAGGTCGCCGATGATGAGAACAAGGACCATGTTGGATGATTAGAAGTTTGGTTCTGCTCGGAAACGGATGTAGCTGATTAGGTAAGCCAACTACGGTCATCGATTTATTGAGCAACAACACAGCAAAGTGCAGGTACGTGGATCAAGAGCCAAAGAAAACCCATGCCCGAGGTTGAAATCCGCAATCAGAGTCACTCGCGACCCAAAATTAATCCACTGTCCCTCGCGATCCGGATGTGTTCTTGCAGATTCAACGATGGAATACACCGAACGGCAACTCCGCTCGGCGTTGACATCACTGTAGCACGTACTTCCCTGCACGGAAGCCAATACACTTGAGTAACTGATAGGCTCCAACTCTGAGACAAAACTCACAGATCCGCACTTGATGGTCGCCGCTTCCGGAAGCAAGAAGCGTCCCATCGCTGCTGAGGTCAACGCAAGTGACTTTGGAGAGTACATAATGTGTCTCAAAAGGGGGTGTGGGGTGTGGATCACGGTAAGAACTGCGCACCAGTGTTTGTGTGCCCTTGGATCATGAAATATGGGATCCCACTTCTCAAGTCCCAAAGTCGGACAGTACCATCACGGGATGACGACGCGACGCGCTGCTCTCGCCCCACTTGCAGCACCGAGAGTGATAGAACAGCATCCTGTGAGTGTCACATGAGCCTGCAAAATCACACTGAGTAAACAAAAAGACCATGCCTTATGTCCACTTAACGTCTTCTTGCATTGGAATCGCTTCTCATCCGGCAAGAGCTCCCAGCACTTCAAGGCTCGGTCCATGCTTGCACTGACAAGACAAAGGATCGACATTTCCGTGTTACTTGGCAGAAACTGGACACTATAGACGCCGTCCGAATGCCCGTGGAGTATACCGATCGGCTCGTCATTCCCCGGGTCCGAGGATACGTCCCAAACTCTCACTTTACCATCGAGTGAACCCGCGGCAACGAAGGACCCTGTTGTGTCGACCGTGACAGAGGTAAAAACGAGTTTTTTTGATGACTTCTCTTCCGGGCATGCGGAGTGAAGAACACGAAAAGTCGGTTCGGGTACTTGTGTCACATCGGCCGAGAACTGTGTTGCATCCCAGACTCGGACAGTACAATCCCCCGATGCGGAGAATAAAGATCGGGAATCGGTCGTGAACGCCAACGCGTAGACCTCGCCGGCGTGTCCGCTCAGCGTTCGGAGGAATTCACCTGTCTCGAGGTTCCAGACCTACCGACCTCCTATCAGGAGAACCACCCATAGGATACATGGATAGTGAACGTACCCGGATGTATTTATCCTCAGACCCCGCTACGAGCAATTTGTTGTCAGGACTGATGACGACGCTACGAGCATGATTGGCGGGACGTCCTTCTTGTTCACTGCCAAGTAAAAATCTGGACGACAGTGTTATTATGAGAACGAGGATCATGGTATGGGTACTCGCGTTAACTTTGTCTGCTGCTCGGTATTGTATAGGATGACTGCATTGTCGGTTCCAACTGCAAGCAGCGATCCATCGGAAGAAAATTTTAGGCAGCAAACAGCCCTGATGATGGGACGATAGTGTGATGAGCTCGAATGGAGATAGATTTCCCCGTAGTGCGGAGCGAACGCACCCTTTATGGGTATAACCGGAGCAGAATTGTACGTCCATCTGACGCCGTGCATCAGAATTGAAAACGGCTAACCAACCGTTTCCTTCCTTGACAGAGTATGCCGGAGCTGTCGATGGGTCTAAATTGCACGACATGACCGAACGAAGCTCTATGGAAGCATGTCAGGATACAGCATGGGGCCATGATGAGTATGGCTTACTCTATTGCTGGAAGGAGCTGAAGGTAGAGCGAATAACGCGAAGGAATGATGGGACTGAGGTTAAATAGTCGAACGATTATGCGACCGATGGACCCTACTTGATGTGATCTCGCGCCGCCAGATTCTAGACTGGTTCAGGGCCTGAATGCATTTACCGGTGATTGCGAGTCGGACCAACTCGCGGAAGTAATACGACACAGCGTCTTGATACATAAGGTTGTTCTAACTTCTGAGACCAGAACGTCCGAGATAAGTTTGAACATGGATGACAGTCAATACAATATCGAATCAGGAGCTCAAGGCAGCATGGAAAAAAATCTTGATCGTCTACGTAAGTCTTCGGCAAACTCCTACCAGAGACGAAGGGAGGAGTGGAACTGAGAGTCAGAGTAAAGACATGCGACAAATTTAGATACGGAGCCGTGCCAGGCAAAGCGTGACCTCGATAGCCGAGGCCAGGAGAAGAAGAGGAAGCGAGTCGCATACTATCGGGAGTTAAGGAAGATGACCGACGGTGGCCGAGCTAACTGCGACCGAGGGTCCGTGCGAAGGAGGGAACAAAGAGACACGGGTGGATCTGTTGCACGCACTGCGTCGTTCGCACGGACGCATGAGTGGGCCTCGTGTGCTGTGCCAGACGACCAGACGACCCGTCAACTCTGCAGATAATCATCTTCGCTGAGTTTAAATAAATTTAAAAAATTAATACCCGATATGTACACTCAAACACGTGACTGTGCCTGCTGTGCGAATACTCCCGAAATGGATATGCCGCCGGCAACGCCAAACGTGGGAAAAGAATGCGAGCGCAGGGTCCAACTCCAGCGTTTGTTATAAAGGGCGATGATCAACACCCACCCCGAACGTTCCCAACTTCCTTCATGTCCTCCACAATTTACAACGTAAGTCCTCTTTCTCTTCGTCCCGTCTCTTCCCCTCGTACAATTCCCCAATACACCCTCCTTGCCACCCACCACATCCTTGACGTCGCATAACCGCCTTCCGCGCCAGCAGGCGCAAAATTTCTGGCCCGTCTGAATCATAATTTTCTGTCGCCCATCCTCACCGTCCTCTCGATCCATCTAACCCCTCTCAATCAGCACAGGAGCCTCCAGCCCACAGGCCCTCCCGCTCAGGGGCCCAGCCAACATACTCATGTCAGGCTGAATGAGGCCTTCGATACCATTCGCCAGGAATTTGATGTTCTCACGTCCGATCTGGGTCTTTTGAGAAATCAAAGAGATGAATACGAGTCTAAAGGTGTGCATCTCTACTCGTGTTTTCCTCGAAATCTCATCGCTTCCGCAGTAACCTCCCAAATCAACGAGCTAAATATCATCCGCCAGTCCCTCTATGAACTCGAATCTCAACATGGAAAAATACGACAGCAATACGAGGAAGAACTTTCACGTGTGCGGGCGGAACTTCATGCCGCCCGCCAGGGTATCCCCGCAAACCCGCCACCTCACCCTGCCGTTGGTCCAGCCTCTGTTGGTCCATCTGGTCCCCCTGCACCTCCGGTTTCCGTACCTGGAGTACTCCCCGCCACTGGTCCCGGGTCCTACAACGACCCCTACTATGGTCGTGACCGAGACCGAGACCGTGATCGAGAACGCGAGAAAGACCGCGAACGTGCCGATCGCGAACGTGAGCGGGAAATTCGGGATCGTGAGCGTGAACGCCCTGCCGAAGTTCGTGATCCGAAGCGCATCAAGACAGAACGCATGAAGGGTGACCGTCCAGGTAAACACTTTCCTCACAGCTCCGCACGTTCCCCACCTCCTCATGGATATCGCACTCCCTTTTCTCCTTCTCTCTCTGTAACAGATCATTATAGCCCCTCTCTTGTCCCTGGTCCAACTCCGAAGCTTCCCGCACCAGGGGGCCCTCCCACTTTCCAGGGCCCTGGGCTTCCCCCGCCCCCATCAGCACATGCTCCATATCCTCCAGGTCCCGGGAATCCGGCGCCCTCGGGTCCTACAGAACAGCCCCCAGCTTCGAGCTCACTAGCTCCGGTTAATAATAACTCCAATGGGGGTCAGTTTCCGGACGACCTTGACCCACACAACGTTCCACCGGAATTGAAGAAGGAGGGTAGTGATTGGTTTGCAGTTTTCAACCCAAAAGTAAAGCGGGTGCTTGATGTCGCATTGGTGCACACCCTCATGCACGAGAGGTAAAGCGATACCCAATCCCACTGGAAATACAGGAATGCAGCTAATTTCTGCCTAACAGTGTCGTGTGCTGTGTACGATTCTCCGCAGACGGAAAATTCCTTGCAACGGGATGCAATCGTACCGCACAAATCTACGATACCAAAACTGGCGCGAAGACGTGGTGCGTAATAATATCTCCTTCATCCGATCCCATAGTAGTCATTTCGCATACTCTTCAGTGTCCTTGCTGACGAGAGTGCCGGGAAAGCTGGAGATTTGTATATCCGCAGCGTATGCTTCAGTCCTGATGGTAAATACCTGGCTACGGGCGCCGAAGATAAGCAGATACGAGTGGGTAATGGCCCTTTGGGAACGTCAAATTTCTGAGTTTATTATGCAGATTTGGGACATCGCCAAGAAGCGCATACGCAATGTCTTCGATGGCCATCAACAGGAGATCTATTCGCTCGATTTTTCACTGGATGGTCGCCTTATCGTCTCAGGCTCGGGCGACAAAACAGCCCGAATCTGGGATATGCTTGATGGCTCGTCCAAGGTCCTCACGATAAATGACCCCGATTCATTGAATAACGATGCTGGGGTCACTTCGGTTGCCATCTCTCCGAACGGTCAACTTGTCGCCGCAGGAAGTCTCGATACAGTTGTCCGAATCTGGGATGTCACCACTGGCTTGCTCATCGAGCGACTGCGAGGGCACAGGGATAGCGTGTATAGCGTAGCTTTCACTCCTGACGGCAAGGGTTTGGTGAGCGGCAGTTTGGACAAGACGCTGAAATATTGGGATGTGAGTGGCTTGGTAAATGGCGCCAAGCGAAAGGATGCCACCGCAAATGGCAAGAAAGAAATCGAGAAAGCTAGCCAATGTACCATGAATTTCATGGGTCATACGGTGCGTTATATGATTGGTCATCACTTGTGAATTTACTCTCTGTTTGATAGGACTATGTATTGTCCGTTGCTGTGTCCCACGATGGGCAGTGGGTTGTTTCAGGGTCCAAGGACCGTGGCGTACAGTTCTGGGACTCGCACACTGCAACTGTGCAGTGCATGCTCCAAGGACACAAGAATTCTGGTGGGTGATTTAAAATTAAGCCACTTCCGATGATCTGAGACGTTGTTTAGTGATATCAATAGATCTCAGCCCCTCCGGCAATACTTTGGCCACAGGAAGTGGGGATTGGCAGGCGCGGATATGTGCGTGTCTGAAACTACCAGTTGCCACTAGCAGACACTCACTCGCGTATTTCAGGGAGTTACCAAACCGTCTAGCGCTCGTTTTTGGCTCGATCGGTCGAATCGCGATGATACATCTACGTGTAGCGCTTTCTTCTTGTTTCCCCTGTGTAGTAACCTCCCTTTTCTGTGTTCTGTGTTTTTTTATATCTATACGAATCAGTACATGTTTAACTGATCCGTGAACAAGTCATCTGTTGTTCCTCTTCTACCTACTTACTCATGCTCGACAGTATTTTTAGCCTAGATCTTCCCATCGATGTGGCCAGTTTGCAAGTGAAAGACAACTCCAGTACCAAGTCAACAAACGGCCTCTCGCTCGACTGAATGCCCTAATGAAAAAAATACAGGGGATCCCCCTCCACATCCCAAAGTTCACTGCCCCCTTGTCTTGACCCAGTATGAGCCATTCGGCCACTCGTATTCCGTGATGCTCTGTTTATGCATCTCGATACTACAGGAGCGTGATGCACACATTAGACAAAGCGACGCGGCAGGGAAGACGAAACCGCACCTGTAGCCCTCTGCCGGGTTCGAAGGTACGTTGTACCGTCCCTTGGAGTTGATCGAGCAAGGGTAGAGAAAATGCTCATGAAGGTGGTCCACAAACTCGAGAACATTACGTTCCATCGTCCCGGAAACGGCAATATAGTCGATCAAGCTAGACAACGAAAACGAGTCCCGGCGACCACGGAAGACAAGCAAGCGTGCGCTGAGCCTCACCTCAAGTGGATGACATATTCACAGAGACCAACGCCACCCGCGTGTGGGCACACAGGCACGCCATATCTGTATCATGTATGTACACATGTGGGTCAGGGGTACAACCTGGAACCTCAGTGGTCGTGTGCGTACTTGGCAGCCATTAAAAGGACACTCAGGACTTCGCTGACGCCTGCCAAACGGCAGGAATCAATCTGACAAACGTCGATGGCTTGGGCTTGCAAGAGCTGCTTAAAGACCATGCGATTGTGTGCATGCTCGCCGGTGGCAACGCCTATGCCATGAGGCTTTAATGCCTTGCGAATTGCAGCGTGGCCAAGGATGTCGTCTGGTGCGGTGGGCTCTTCGATGAACCTGCCACGGACACGAGTGAGTACATTGTCTCGTAAAAACAACAAAAAAGGGTAGGTTCTGATTACCAAGGTTTGATGGGCTCGAGTTTCTTGACGTACTCGATTGCCTGAGGGACATCCCATACTTGGTTGGCATCAATCATTAGCACTGCACCAGTTGGACCCGCGTTCTTTCCCTGGAGCTCACGACCATTCGGATCGCGGCCCTTTGAACCGGGAGGGAGGTAGTGCGGGTCGTCGATGATAGAGCGAATGATCAATCCGCGGCGGAGATCGATTCGACGTCTGCTCCAACTTTCAACTTGAAGTGGTTAAACCCAGCAGCGACGGCCTCCTTCGTGAGCCGCGCAATCTTCTCATCTGAGTAGCCTAACAGTGTGTTTACTGGACGATTAGTTGAGCCCATTCGCAAGATTGGTTGTCATTAGTCTGGAGACCAGACCGTCTATGAGGTTGCCGCGTTGAGTGGCAAACCGTCGATAGACGGTCTGGTAAATTTCGTCGCCGTTTAGGAGGGTCTGCGGGCACGTGATGTCCAGCCAATCAGACAATGGGAGATTTGGGATTGAGAAAATATATTGTAAATTGATTTGCAGCGCAATTGCATCACGAGAATCACAGATTTCTTATAAACCCCATATATACCCCTTATATACTCTGCAACAAGTATATTTTGTATAAGAGCATATAAACCCTTATATAGGTAGGTCAGTTACAGAATATGTAACCTACCCGATACAATTGCAGCAGTAGGAACAATCTTCTATTTGTGGGCAATGTTTATCAGCATGGTAGATAAGACCCGTAATCAAATCAAATATAATGGTTTATATGGGTAGGTCCCTTTGGTAAGATATATAATTATGATTACAGTTGCCAAGTATTATAGACCATATCATTCTTGCACTGAAATTTGATATTGCTACCACTTCTCGACAAACATCTATAATAGTTATCTTTACCATTACCATGAGTAATCCTTGGCCTACCAGGAAATTACTTATTTGCAGGTGTTGCATTCAAAAGTAATAATTCTACCATTTCTTGACAAACTGCTATAATAGTTAAAATCACCGACACCACAAGTATTCGCCTTCCTGCCATGAAATATCTTATTGACACACGTTGCTCAAGTAGACAATATTTAGCTATCCTGCCGGCCTCACACTCAATTACTGATGTTGAGTGATCACACATTTCGGGGAGAACAGGCAAACATATTTTTTTATTAATATGAATGATATGTAGTCAAAAAACTAGCCCATGCACGCTCCAGTATTGTCAGTCGTGTGTGCCTTGGTATTGTCAGTTGGCCTCGCCACTGGATTGTCAACGATGAGAACCCCTGCATTGTCAGTCGTGCACACTGCTGTGTTGTCCGTTCGGTGCCTCTTGAATGACGCTGCCACTGACAACTTGTCGGCTGATTGGGGTGAATAATTGAGGACTGCCTCATGACTGAAAACTTGTCTGGAAACAATGATTCCATGTGAGAAGTGTAGTCAGACATGTCAATTGTCCACTTACCTATTCCACCACAGCAATAAGTCATCCACAAATGCCCAATCCTCCGCATCCTCAGTGACTTCAAACCAGTTCACAATATTGTTGTAGAATAGAGTGTGATTGAATATACTGTCTAGGAGCCTCCAAGTCCCACAGCTCGAGAGGGCAAATTGAACCTATAGACTTTGGGTCAACATGCTCACTTGCATGGTGGGTGCAACCACTCACCTGCACTGCTACATATGCGATGGCCCACGGTTCCACTTTCTTCATGTGGAGAAGACCAGCAACATTGGTATGGGTGCATCTTTCTGCAATACACCGTTTATAAGGGTTGGGATCCACGACCCTTTCGTCAGTGACAGAACTTAGGGAGGTGAAAATCAACTTGAATGCCTAGGGTTCTTATGTTAGTCAACAGAGCTCAGAATGAATGATTAAAAATTGAAAGCCAAAGGAAGTAAGAGATAAATTACCTTCACAAGCAGGTTACCTTGGAACAAGCCCTCAGCAGGATGCACTAGGTCATATTTCCTGTCCTTATAGAGAAAATGTGGCCACGAGTTGGCCATTATGAGGTATTCGGGGTGCCAATCCCAAAATTTTGCCCAATGTCTTCATTAGGGATTTTCTACCCTCAGCCATGCACATGATTAGGTATCATAACGACATACTCCACATTGTCCCAGTCCAATTCAACAGGACAGAGTGTAACGTGCAGTGCAGTTAGTGGCAAGCGAAGCGTAATGTTACCTTGGCCTGAACGAGTTCAATGAAGGGAGGGCGAGGTAATGAGTAGAGGAGCCTGCTAGGGTGATGTCTACCACAGTCTATCTCAGAAGACGAACTGAGACTTGAGGTGGGCTTGACGGGTCTCCGATATCCAGGTGCTAGCCGCTGGAGCTCTCGGGAAGTATCACTAGAACTATGCTGATATTGCATAGAACTAGCTTGGGAAAATACAGGCTAGAAGTACAGAGTTTATATACGGTAGGCCCCTGGTCTGTGCAAGTAAGGTAAGTGATATAATAGTTAAAAGGAGGCGGGAGTCTGAAGGACGACCATGCTCCGTATAGTCCATCCCAATGATGTGGAACTGTGGGATTGTTACAAT
>JBBPRQ010000109.1:0-66408 GCA_038093095.1 Boletus insuetus
TTTAATCACTTACCGGGATCATCCAACGTTTGGGTCAAGTTCATCTATGCAAGGGCCAATGGTACAGCCACACAAACACCGACAGGATGGCATGATCTCAGCTAGCTTCAAATTTCTGGGCCGTCTAGATGTTTCGAATCATAATTTTGTTTCGAAGTGGAACAGAATCGAATAAAGCGAACCCACATGCAACTTACATCTTGGGATTCCAATCACATACCACTTGGACTGTGGGTAAGCAGCAAACAGTTAGCAACTCAGGGGCGTGTATTGCCAGGCCGACGTTGTCCTCGATCCCGTTTGCTGTTAGAAGCCATGGTTGGTGTAGAGGTCGAAGCTGGCCCTGAACACGGGTGACAGAAATGCGCTTGTAGACTTGTAGAACAAATGGCGACGACGGTGCGAATACACCATGCTCTGTTCCCGAAGCCTAAAAACCATGGCGTACCAGTAGGGGGCAGCTGATGGTGCGAAAATGATGAATATTCATCTGAAACATCCGAGGGTCCAGCGCACTGTTTACATCTGAACATCGCGGGCGCTGTCATCCCTTCCTGACCTTCTTTCTGTCCCAGTTACATGGGCGCCACTTCGGTGATTGCCACAGGAGTGAGGATGAGGGAATTCTCTTTCAGACGTTTGATGCTGCCCAGACGTTCCTTCAAGGAAGCTACTCACTCTCAGATCGTCGCGGTTCGATGGCGATCAGTGGGTCTGTTTTTCCCTAGCTGAATCGCGAGCTTCCGTCATTATAACATACCACTCGAGATGGTTTCGGAGTGGTTCCGCACCTTCTGCTACGACCCCTCTGCTTTCGCAAGCATTGTATGCAGACACGCCACACCCTCGTCCGCCCGGACCATTTCTCTCTCAATCCAACGCGTCCCTCGAGCGGTGCCTCGTCGGGGAATCCGGGCACGCCTCTCAAAGTCGTCCGCGGGACAATGGCTCGTGGCGCGCGAGCTGGATAGACATTTCGTGTTGCACGATATTTGGGCCATTCTGAGTCGCATCAGACGGATAAGATGGAAGGACGGCGCATGTCGTGGGGGGAAAGACGAAATGGATCCGAAGGTGTCGATGTGGGACGTGTATGGGATGACGTCTGTAGAGGTCGCAGAGTGCTAGTGTATCGATGTGGTGTTCAAGTTATAGGGCCACGTTAGCCTGCTGGTATGTCTGCGATTGTCTTCCAACTTTCGATCGGTCTCCGAGCGGCCGTTTTGTTATCATTGAATAACCATCCAAGTCTTACGAGAAGTTGTTGGGTGTTCGGCTGCCAGGGAACTCCGTTGGTCAACGGCACCACGGCCAGACGGACTTTTCCAGAGTCCAGACATGTGCGTTACTCACATCGACACGTTGTTATACCCAGATCCATTGCGCGTTACAGTCTCCTTCAGTGAGCCATGCCAGCCGATGAGCCGACTGTGGGGGATGTACCGCACTTGAAGCTTGACGAAGAGCATGCGCGGGCAGAAAAAAGCTCCCGAGGGAGCTGGAGGCAAGGCGGGAAGCAAAGCACGAAAGGTCAATCATCGACAGACATCCTGCCAAGCGTCCAGTCGGCCCTGACTGCAGGGAAATTAATTGGTCAAAACGGTGTCTGTACCATGAGTTTGGGTCGCGACCTCAAGCTCAAGTCTGAGATCTGGCCATCCGAGGCTAATGCGGCTGGCGGAAAACAATCTTCTACTAACCGAATAAAGTGGCGACGGAAACATGACTTTGTTCAGCAAGATTAGCCCCGACAGCGGATGGCATCGTACTTTTTCCCCAGAATACACAATAAGATGTAGCAGCAGTACAACTACCTAACGGAATCAAGGTAAAACCTGTCGTGGGCACGTACACTTAGTCCTCGACCATATCCAAAGTTCCGGCATGAAGCAGTTTCGATTGCTGAACAGCGGAGCCACCCGAGTCCCCCGATGCCTCTGACGACCTATCTTGGTGATCAGCTTCCTTTCCAACCGCAGCTTCTTCCTCCAGCACGGACGCGCCTGATTGGAAAGATTGTGTGAGGGAACTAATGGTCGTCACCGCCATATCCAGCACAGCTTCGACACGTTTCTTCAGAGCTTCGTTAGAACTGGTCACCAACTAAAGGAGGAACAGTATTACTATTAGCAGGGGCAACCTTCAATACGCTAAAAGGCGTACCAAAGAAATGAGATTGATGTGTGCATCAGCATCATCTACGCGTACGATCAATGCTGGGTCGCGGCTCGTATCTTCACCTTGTTCGTGCTCTTCCTCGCCTTGCTCGGATTCCTCAGGCATATGCAATTCTACTTCCCCAAAATGCGCTTCGAAGAACCAGGCAAGGCGTTGTAATCGGGTGTATGACGACTCCGAGTCGGAGTCGGCATGAGGGTGTTGGTGTTGGTGCGAGCAGGTTTGAGTCGTAACTGCACCGAAATCAAATGGTCGTTAGCAGTGGGAACGGGTGGGTGGTATGTATGACACGTACGCTTCACGGATGCCGGACTCTTGTCAATCCCCGTAATCAAAGATAGCGTGGAATCGGCAATCATATCGTTGCTCGCACCCGAATCCCATTCCAGCGTTAATTCGTGCTCATCCGTGTGCTTCACGTCAACAACACCCATGACCTAAACTTGTTTCAGAGGTGGCGCAACCTGGACTGAACAAGACTAACCCTCATCGTTGGGACTCCATTTTTGTCCAGGCCTTCCTCCACACTGCCATACATTCCTTCTAGATGCCAGCGTACCAAATCCCAGCCGACACCAAGTACAACCCTCTGCCGCTGTGTCACAATCGTCGTCGACAGTCCAGCAAAGTCTCGAAGGTCGCGGGGGTCAAGCAGTGTATAGGAGTAATCTTTTGATACAAGGAGACCGGAGACAATATCCCCCTCCTGCGGCGCTTTTGATGCTAACGTGCCGATAGCCTGTTTCAAATGCCGTCAAGCGAGGAAGGTAAGTGTGGGTTATGACTCACTTTTGCTACACGCTCGCCGCGAAACGAGAGCTCAAGTGTCTCTAGGTTTCGTGGAGTATGGATTTTGACGTCTTCATCGCGATCCTTGTAACGTGCTGTCATGGCAGCACGCAGACGGCCCATTGCAGTCTGTTCTCCGTGAACAAGGACCTGAGGTTCCCGAATGTTCATTGAATCGATGCATTGGGAATCTAGGTTCGTTACTCACAACATGTTGCGCCTTGACTTGCTCGATAAACTCCGAGTTTTGCGAATAATCAACATGAGCGCTGAATGAGATATAATCCACTGAAATTTTACGCGGGATTGAGTGCCCTTTTAGGGACATAATTTCTTCAGGTTCCGTCATAATATCCTAGACAGTTGTGATAAGCTGAGGGTTTTCAGACATTAAGGGAGAAAACGACATGTGACATTTCGATAATACGATACAGGATGAGCGAGCAAGATAATGAAAGTTAATTTCATTCCAACTACCACTCACCCGAGCGAGTGTGCCCTCGATGGAGTATCCGGTAATAATAAGACCGTTTCTCGGATCCGGAGCCCATAGTTCGAGTAGCTCGCGACTAGGTCCTGATTGCAGGAAACCCGGACTAGCGAGTACAACACACGGAGGTCCTTCGGCTATTTTCCGTTCCCACCCCCGCGGCTGAGGAAGATTAGAAATATGTCTACGAAAGATTTAGTACAACATGATGAGACTCTAGCGACGACAATGCCTACTTGAACACGAATGGATTGTCTCGTTTTGCAAATCTTGACCGAATGGTTGCGTTCATCGTGTGTATGTAGGTTTGGTAAACCGCCATACATTTCCTTGCAAGGCTTGACGCGTAGTATATCGGAACATTGTGTAAATCGGGGTGCTTTTTCCAATATTCATCTAAAATGAGAAGCAGCTCCTGCGCTCTGCCCAGAGCGAACGCGGGTAGCAATACATGCCCTCCGCGCCTGATGATGGAGTGTACCAGGCTTGTGAACCGCAGTTCCTTTTCCTCTCTTCCTTCCAAACTCTGTACACCATACGTACTCTCGACAATGAGTACGTCTGGGCGGATTGGAGGAATCTCCGCTTTTACAAGATGACGATCCTCTTCGCGGGAGTAGTCGCCAGTATAGAGAATTCTAAGACCTGCAATGTCAATCAAGTACATACAAGCTCCAAGCACGTGTCCTGCGTGATATGGTGTGAAGGAGACACCTGGACACGGCGTAATTAACTGATGCGCCGAAACTGGGATGATGGAAGAGAGCGACATAGACAATTCTAACGGTGTGAACAAGGCATCGGATGACGAAGAGCTGGATCGTTAACATGTAAATGTGAGGCCTATGACGAACCTAGACGAACAACAGACCTCATACGAACAAAGTCTTGCATCATGAATTTATGCACGGCCTTTGTTGGATGTGTCATATATACTTTACCTTTACCGTCCTTGAAATTGGTCTGTGAAGAAATCAGCGGAGTAAGACATGAGATGTACATCCAACCTACCTTTTCCATAATGTAGGTCAGCCCAGCGGCATGGTCAAGATGAAAGCTGTACGTGTCGCGAATTAGCGTTGGACATAGATGACAATTCACAACGTACTGCGTGATCAAAATGGCATCCACGGTGCTCCAGTCAAGCTCGTCGACGAATGGAAGAGATGCCATCCCGCTGTATGCAGGGTGAATCCCAGCATCGCAGACTATAGTTTTTCCTCTGTATTGGAGTACACAACAAGAACGTCCGACTTCTTGACCAGCACCAAGCAATGTAACGCTCAGAGTCGGAGTGTCTGCCATCGTTCTGAATTGGTTGGGTCGCAACTGCTTTAGTTCGTATTGTATCTTCTGGGATCGTTGGTCGCGTCAGATGGCTGGCAAGACAAGAAAAGCGTGGAATCGAGTCGAACTTTGCATACGGCGAACGCGTTGCGAGTGATTCACCCACGTGAATTTCCGAGACCCAACTTCGAAAGTCTGACGTAAGCGGCTCATTGACACCACTCGACGCCAGTGGCAACCGTTGCAAAACTAACTTCGCCATGGGAGGCAAGACTAACCACAAGTCTTACTCTGCCAAAGCTCGGTCCAGTACCAGCAAGCAAAACATTAGCGCCAAGCGGGCCGCGAAGAAAAGGCACCACAAATGGTCCAAAGATCGATCGGAACGCGTCCGAGATGATCTGAACCATGATGTGGACTTCTTGTACAACGTGCGTGAATCAAGGGAGCTTCCAACGACATGATTAACCATATCTTAGGCCCTGGAAAACTCTCCGGCACCGTCATTGGCTCCCCAGACAGATTCCGTCGTCTCGTTGGCAGACAGGATGCGGGGTCTAGGGAGTTAGCAACGTGAGCTCTCAGCTGACAACGATGGGCGTTGTAGTCTCCTGATTTTGCGCGGTTGAAACTTGAGGGGGAGGTTGAACCATTCGCCAAAGATCTGCCTTGTGTCCCGCCTCTGTATCGCGGTCGCGCGCAGAATCAAGGGGATCTTGCGGAAGGCAAGAACAGGGGAGGAAACGGTGTCCCGGTTTGTTGAGGCATCAGGAAGGCGATTGTAGCACAAAACTCTCTCATCAAATCCGATAGGAAAAGATCAATTCTCTCAGGTCGACCTCTTTGAGGTTTTCGAAGCTGATGTGCGTCATCCAGTCCGTTCGTGCAAGGAATACTGTTCCCGTACCGAGTCTCCCCTTTCATTTTCGATTTCCGAGTCTGACGCATATACCCCATATCCCGTCGTCGACGCGCCAAGTACGGCGTGTTTGCAATGGTTTTCTTATCAATAGAGTCGCAGTTGGTCCGCGGTGCAAGAGCTACGATTTCAAACCCTGCTATTACCGCTATGATCAGGAAGCAGAACGGTAGTTAGTATTTCCAGACTGAGATGTGTTGACAATGTTCGCCTCACCGTCGCCTTCCCGTCTTCCCGATGACGATTTGGGCCTCCTGTAAAGTTGAATCTGACCCAGATTGTTGGATGATCACAGTAAGCAACTGATACCCCTGCAAATCTGACAATGTTTGCTCTGTACGAGAACCGGTGCTCGGAAGACGGGAGCGGGAGTCCAGATGTAGACTTGTGGCGATCTGAGGGTGAGTGGCTTCTTCGGGAAGACGTTCATCATGATGTGGGGATGTCAAATTTCGAGAGATGCCCCTCGTTATCCCCACTGCTGGACCAGGAACGCAGCGGTCATGAAAGGATGTCGGAGACGGCAAATTCGGACGTAGACGGTGCGTTGCACATCTTTGGAAGTGTACACCGTTTTCATATCATCATATGATCCTTACGCCGTTCTTTTTCAGGCTTCGCTGCACGATCAGAACGGACAATGAGCGCATCTGTTGTCCAGATGTTACCACTTCGCTATCACGCTGCATGCTTAATCTCCGTGACCTGGTATCCACCACCATGCAGCTTGGTTAGTGTCTCAGCATATAAAAGATTCGACTCGTAACGATTTGAACCCCCAACCGAACCATAGACATGTCATCCGATTCAGATCCTAAACGTGCGCTCTATCTTAGTGTTCTAAAGCACATTCTCTTGGGGAACTGACATTTTGTCGGCAGGGGAGGTTGGAGTCTTCGCTGAAGAAGTGAAGCATTTCACCTCGTACTCTGCTGCTTCTGTCGCCAGTTGCGAATGGGTGAACTCGGGGAGGGACAAGATTAATCCTACACAGCTAAAACTCTACACAGGGTCAGTATGTCGGTTAACTTTACTTTCAGATACACTGATGACAGATTGACAGTCGACTAGGCACAGGCAAGGACAGAGTAGTCGGTCTGTATCGCATACACCGCAACTTTCCACCAAATCGTCCACACACTAACCTGGGCGTTGTTAGGGGTGGGGTTACAGGGAACATCTACTGTCATCCCGTACGTTCGATTGGATATGGACAACAGCGGAAAAGGCATCCACTTCAACGCGACCCAGTTGTCCGACTCGAGCAAGAAACTAGCCGCTGTTCTGACATCCAGTGTGAGCTTGACAGATCCACAGAGGACAGCTTTGTACCTCGACTATCTTAAGGGACTTGAGAACCGCAGTGCACAGTTTATCTGGCAGTGGTGGTCGACCGGTAAAGCGCCGTCGTAAATGTATTACATAGATATGCTGTCAGGCAGGAGGCAAAGGTGGATACGAGAATGATCGTTTGGATGAGATGTATGCAGCGTGTACCGAGCCTTCCTTGACACTGTTCTGAGCTTGCAAATATTCACATTACCCCAAGCAGCGACGTTGTAAGTACTACACGGGCACAGCCTGACTTCAAAGCTTCACGCCATTTTGATTCCGCAGAAAATTTGAACGTCGTGCTATGGGTTAATTTTCCTACAGACCTGAAGCCCTCAGGCCATGGTACCAAACCTTATTCAACCCAGGCCCACATACAGGGCTCTCGAGGGCCTAGGGCCCGGCTTTGGGCCCAAGCCAGGCCCTGAACATCATTAAATTTCGGACGTAGACGGTGCGTCGCATATTTTTGGATGTTTCACGAAATGAGTGCCATACCACACCGTTTTCATATCATCATATCATCCTCACTTGAAGTTACGCCGTTCTTTTTCAGGCTTCGCTGCACGATCAGAAAGGACAATGAGCGCATCTGTTGTCCGGATGTTACCACTTCGCCGCGTCACGCTGCATGCTTAATCTCCGTGACCTGGCCATCAGCGGATTGGTTTCGGTCTCGATTAGTCTGGACCAGTCAGGACAGAGTCTCGGTTACAGTCGGTTAGTAGCTAACCGTCTACCTGATCCAGTGGTATCTACCACCATGCAACTTGGTTAGCATCTCAGCGTATAAAAGACTCGACACCTAACGATTTGAACCACAACCGAACTATCGAAATGTCGTCCGATTCAGGTCCTAAACGTGGGCTCTATCGAGTGTTCTACTCCAGCCTATTCTCTTGGAGAACTGATCCTTGTTTTGTCGACAGGAAAAGTTGGAGTCCTTGCTGAAAAAGAGGAGTATTTTGCCTCGTATTCTGCTGCTTCTGTCGCCAGTTGCGATTGGGTGAACTCGGGGAGGGATAAGATTGACCCAGCAGAGCTGGAACTCTACGTGAGGTTAGCATACAGGTACCCTCTGCTTTCAAATGTACTGACAATGGATTGGTAGTCGAATGAAAGTAAGCCCGGCATTGGCAAAGTAGTTGGTGTGTACTCCATGCACTGCAACTTTCCACCAAATCGTCCACACACTAACCTGGGCGTTGTCAGGGGTGGGTTTACAGGGGACATCTACTGTCATCCCGTACGTTCGATTGGATATGGACATCACCGGAAAAGGCATCCACTTCAACGCGACTCAGCTGTCCGACACTGGCACGAGCAAGAAACTAGCCGCTGTCCTGACATCCAGTGTGAACTTGACAGATGCACAGAGGACAACTTTGTACCTCGACTATATCAAGGGACTTGAGAACCGCAGTGCAGAGTTTATCTGGGAGTGGTGGTCGACCGGTATTCCCCCGTCGTAAATGTATTAGATACTATGCTGAGGCAGGAGGCAAAGGTGAATACGAGAATGATCATTTGGATGAGACGTATGCAGTGTGTACTGAGCCATTGGCATAAGTAACTACTCGGAAGCAGTGGTGTGAATTGAATGCGATTGGTCGTTACTTACATAATTCGCGACACATGTCCTACACAGACTCTGACCATTGGTTGGGGTTTCTTGCATCTTACCACCTTCAGCATCTTGTGCCATATCCGAACAAAAATATGCGAAACCGGCCCGCTAACTTTGCCCAGCAAATTCATATTCCCATCATCACTTTATTTAGTTCAAGTTGACTGAGGGGCCGAGCGGCGAGCAGGTACAGTACCATGAACAAGCCGGAACGAGTATCCACCAGAATATCGATGTCTAGTCGCCAGCTACGTGGGCTCCAGATGGCCAGACTTAAGCTCGATGTTGCGGCAAAAAGGCATGTTGTTTAACTCGAAGCTATCCATGCCGAGCTGTTTCAACTCGCCCCGGCGCCGATAAGATAATTATACATGGCCAACTCACATGCCAACACGGACTCGCAGAGATATAAATTCAAACACGAGTCGCAGGTTGAGCTTTCCCCTACTTACCCCCTACTCGGCGCATCTACCCTGCAGAAATGACCACCGCTCAAAAATCCATGCCTTATGGTTCGTCTCCCCGCCTTCACATGGCACTTCCAGACTCACTCATTTTGTAGTCCGCTTGGGCAATTCGGGTTTGAAAGTCTCCAAGATTATCTTGGGAACTATGCAGTATGGTCAGTAGCGAGCGGTGCTCTGCCTTGTCTGCACGTCTTACACGCTCAAAAGGTACAAGCGAGTGGCAAGACTGGGTCCTCGGCGAGGAGGAAGCCATAAAGCACATCAAAGCTGCGTAAGTTCCACGTAACATGTCGGCCTGCCCGTTAACCCAAGAGCCAGTTATGACGCAGGCATAAACACTTTTGACACCGCGGATGTAAGTCTCAACTGGATCTGACTGCATTGGATTAGCGACGAGGTGTTCTGCGTTCGTGTGTAGATGTACTCGAATGGTGCATCGGAGGTAATCCTGGGCAAGGCTATCAAGAAGCTGAATCTTCCTCGCGACGAGATCGTGGTCATGACCAAGGTATGTGTCTGTGAGTCCGTATATGCGCGTTGTTTTTTGTTCATTGGTTCCAGGTCTACCACGCTGTCGGTCGCACTCCTGGCGAGCAAATGTTCAAGTCCGCGGTTCACCCCGACAAGCTGGGATACGTGAATCAACGTGGCTTGAGTCGCAAGGTGAAGGAGTTTGTCGTTGGCGCACAATTTACATGGCTTTATGTACCTTTAACCCTCTAGCATATCTTCCAATCCATCAAGCACAGTTTGGAGCGTCTCCAGCTTGACTACGTGGATGTCCTCCAGTGTACGCTGGTTTCCACGCATCAATCAACTAATTCAAATACGTTTTAGGTCACCGTTTCGACAAGGAGACACCCATTGAAGAGACGGTAGGGGTCATCAAATGATTTCCAAGATTCCTTCTTACGCGACAAGCAGATGCAAGCATTGCATGACGTGGTTCAGGCTGGATACGTCCGTTACATTGGAATGTCTTCTTGCTGGGCGTACCAATGTAAGTCTGTTCTTTTCTGAGAATCGGTCATGCACTGACTCGTTATCCCAGTCCAGGCGATGCAAAGTAACCCTTCTTCTCAAACCGAGAGGGCCGTCCTCTGACATGCAACACAGACTATGCTATTACGAACCACTTGACGCCTTTTATTTCCATGCAGAACCACCACAGTTTGATATATCGCGAAGAAGAGCGGGAGATGTTCCCGACATTGAAGGTGAGTGAATGACGAAACGAGCCTTGATGCTGCCTCACTTACTTGACCCTGCTATTAGATGTTCGGTGTTGGATGCATTCCGTGGTCCCCACTTGCGAGAGGGTTGCTCACTCGTCCTCTTGGCGAACAAACAATCCGCGGAAAAACGGATATGCGAGTCATATTTTAATGGTGCCATGCATGTATCTGAGCGTCTGTCCAAATAGGTCCATCAACTCTTACATCCAACACGAATCCGACAAGGACATCATTAACCGGTGCGCCGTCTTGTTGGTGTCGCCGGGCCAACGATAGTTTAACTCTAGTAACAGCCTCGAGGAAGTCTCCAAGAAGAAGGGCTCTAGTATGGCCCAGATCGCGCTTGCTTGGTCGATGTCGCAGGATGTTGTTACTGCTCCTATTGTCGGAACCACCTCTTTGGACAACCTGCTGGATCTTCTTGGTCAGACTTTTGAGTACGTGCTAGTACGCACGGCACTAACACTCGCATATATCTAGGTGCCATCAACATTGCGCTCACGCCTGAAGAGCAGAAATATCTGGAAGAATCATACAGGGCGAAGAATGTAGTTGGTCACAACTAGATTCAGTACCAGAGGAGAGAGACGGCTTGTACGAATGGAGCGTTGTCTGTAGTTTGTCCATTGCAGGTGTACTATGAATGAGACCAGTACTGTCCCTTTGGTTCGGGGTAGGTACTATGGTCTATGTCGCATTTCATCACCTTGGGAGACTTCTGCAATCTCAGAGTCGCCGCAAATTCGTAACATGGTCTCGTGCTGGACTATTCGTGCCTCACAGTACCAACAAAACATCTCTTCTCGTCCGAGTTACCCATCGAATACAAGATCACGCTCAACAATTTGACCCAACGTTGTAAAAAAATTTTAAGTTTTTGATATATTACACCGTCCCCGCGTGCGACCGCAAGCATTGAAAATAAGAGAGGCGGTAATAATGGCAGATAACAGAGAAGGATCTGGAGAGGGTGGAGCGGGTCGGGTTTAATAGTATATACCCATCACAGTCGTTGGAATGCTGATAGCGCATGACATCGCTCGCAGTGACACTGAACAGCGCCAGTTGACTAGTAGCTTGTTTTCCAACGACGCATTTGCCTCCTCTCATAAATCCGGAATGCGACGACTCCGAGTCACGACGTTCCAGTGGATTACACAAAATTCGTGTTACTGGCCTCATTCTTTGATCCACTTGAATTTTGCGGTCACTAGTCACTCCTTGCTCTCCAAGACTGCAATGACCAACGGGCTGGCACCTTGGTCCAAAAATTACGAATAGGACTTGGCTTCGGAACGTTTCCAAGGCAAGTCGTTCGTTGCCATCGTGATCATTTACGTTACGATCTGAGCGGGAATACGACTCTGGTACTATGTACGGTAGTGCGCCCCGTCATTCGTCTTTCTGTTCAAATCAGTAATAAACAAGATCCATTGGTCTAACAGCAAACATCCAAAGTAGGCACAAGGGGGGGAGAAACAAAGTAGTAGGTGAGATATCATACATAAATATTCCACATTTCTGGGGGCCCAATTGGACGCGGGAGTAGGAAAAAAAAAGGATTATTATCTCTATTATGTAAAGAAAAATTGAGTATCATATGTTTACGGCCACTGACCGCTTTCCGCCGTTTCTCGTCGATGAAACCGAGAGGGACCTCCAGCCGCGGACGACTGCTCGTCCAATTCTGAGATGGGGTCTTCCTCGACAACACGTTCCTTTCTTCGCACCGTCCCGGAACGGGCGAGATCTTCGCCTGGGACGATACCCCCGAGGGCCCGCTCTAGCGCCTTTTCGCCACGCTTCTTCAGTCGGAGAGTCATCGCAGATTGGAGGGAATCGATGTAAGATTCGTATTTGACAATTTCGGTCAAGAGGTACTGGGACTTTTTTTCCCAATTACTCTGCGCCTTGATGCCGTTAGCCGATCGAGGTTCATACTACACGGCCCGTCATCCCGTCAGCTCAAATCGACTCGGCGACATCGGAGACAAGAACGAAGTGAAATCACTGACCAAAACAAGCATGGGCTCTCGCAACTCATTGTGATGCTGGAGATCCTTTTTCAACGTCCCCACGTACTTTTGCAGTGCCTCCAACTGCGTCTCCTCGTCATGGATGCTCGATATCATCGGCGGTATTGGTGGCTTCCAATCGCTGATCGTCGTCCTGTCTTTCCACGGCGAATGCGGTGCCCGTACAGTCGCCACCCCTTCTCGCCATCCAAACTTGCTTCGATTGCTCCGACCACTTCGAATGCTGAGTGTATCCACACGGTCATGCTCACGGGACAGGTCGTTGTCCGAGACAGAGCGCGGGTGCATGTCCGAGACGCGGCTCCAGCCGTGCTCCATGTTGGACACACCACCGGCAAGCGGTTCCTTGCTCGTCCGAGCGGCCCAGTAGTTACATGTCGAGACCCACTCGTTGACGAGCTCTTCCGTGCCTGCTTGGAAGAAGTAGACACCGCCATTCGCGAGGGTCAGCACCATGCAATGAGGCCGTTGTCGATTGTAGCCTGGTGGTGGTAGTGTATGGGCCAACGAATGCGCGAGCTGGACAGTCCCAACTGTATTCGCGTTTTCCTGTGTCCCAGTAATCAGTGCACGATCGCGTCGAATAGAACCCAATGACGCACGAGCCAGTTACCACCACCAACAATACCAGATCCACCCCCACCATGATCTCCAAACGTAAACATGTTGAGCTCGCCACGCTGAATGACCACAAAGACGTCGAGCCAACTCTTGGACTTGGCTCGCTTTCCGGCAGATTCCCAGTATTGCTTGCGACAGAGCATGCCCTCTTTCGCCCATGGTGCACCGAGCAACGCCAGTTCCTCATCCGTGATACTAATCGTCGTCGAATTGGATTCATGGCTGTGGAAACTCCGATCTTCGTCTTCTTGAGTTTCACGTATGATCGTGTGGGACAAGTTGGATGCGAAACCAAGGGCGGGCGTGAGGAACGCTGCCATGGAATTGTGCACTCCCTAAGAGAGCAATCAGTAATGGATATACAAAGTGTCTTGGGGAGGTCATACTTCGTGCGTCGAGGTCGCAAAGCTAGGCGATGGACTAGCACGTCCGTCGATACTGCTGTTGCTACTGTATGGGCTGTACGGTGCACCGAGGATCGACTGGATCCCTCGGATACTACCCCGTTTCAGCGTTGTCAGTCGATCAGGAGCCCCTCGTAAGCTTCGACTGCGCGCCATGATATGATGGCCTATGCCAAGGCTCGATGAGCCCGGCGGAGAACACATCAAGGAAACCATACCAAGAGGTTGCAAGATCTGTTGGCTCTTGATAGCCCCATACATGTCCTACATTCATCCACTCAGTCAAACGAATTCCCGGAATAAGAAGTCGACACGCACTTTGAGCAACCCCTCCATCTCCATCTCCCAATTACGGTCATACACGACCTGCAAAGCTCCAGTACTGAGCGACTTCGACTCTCCGCCGGGCGAGTGATGGAAAGACGTGGTACTACTGTTCAATGACGCCTGCACAGCAGATAACGCAGCGGAAGACAACGCCCCCGAAGACATGAACGTGTCTCTGGAAACGCTATTCCAACTCGCAATACTCCCACTCCGTTTCGATCGCGTCACTGATTGAGTCTCGGTCCCATCTGAAATGGTCCCACGCCCGCTGCTGGTATCATCGAGGTCTAGATCCGCCGTAGATCCGTACCGAGTAGGATGAAGTTGCATCTGTATGGCGGTCATGGTATTCCGGACGAACTGGCTTCGCGACATGCGTGTGGTAATATCGGCCACATGGAGATCGGTATTCAACAGCAGGAGGGAATAAGTAACCGAGTGGACGACGCCTACGTTGTACACCACATGAGCCATCAACCGCCAAAGAGAAGAAGACGACATGTACGCACTCGCACTCCCGTATAAACGGATAGGATTACAACCCCAAAAGCGCCTGCTGAACTCCTCGAGGATACGATCGACTTGCTGTGTTTCGGCCTTGAGGAACAGCTTGGAACATAACCGTCTGCGTATTCCAATTTCAGCCGTGAAGATCCTCCTCTCAAACGTCGCACCCACCTAAACGCATTGTCCAGCCTCAACCCCCCAAAGTCGAAATAATCCATATAATATCGAAGCGCAATCTTGTTGATTGGACCGCTACCAAAGAAAGTGGGTCAGCACCCTGTCCGCATCACTAAAAAGTGCGAAAATACACGTACTGGCCACCCAACCACTCGGCAATCTTGTCCTTGGCCAAAAACGTGTCGTCTTCTTCATAACATCGCGCAGCCAGCTCCTTGCCCCGCTCTTCCGGGTCCTGCATCTCCTCTTTCTCCTTGTGCGAAAACGACGGGTTAGACGCAAAACGGGGGAGGACGATATCGCTGGTCGTAAGCTCGCCCGAACCGGCCGTGAACGCTGTCGATGTTCAATCACGTCAGACACATTAGAAGAAGAAAAAGCATATCGCAAAACGTACAAGGTCGTGCCTCGTCGTTACTCGGGATCAACGACGGTTCCGATGTCGACGCAGTAGAATGGTGGTGCACACGGAGTCTCGACGTGTCGCGGTAAGACGACTGCATATGGTTCCCATACTGTTTATATCGCAATGGACTGGGACCGTGCTTGTGGTGCGTGACGCGCGGTGAAACAAGGGCACCCACCCCCATGCTTTGTTGCTGGTGTTGGTGTGGACCAGACCCAGAGCGGGAACGAACAGGCGTCCGAAGCGAGGACGTTCGAGGGGGCACAACCGGCTCGGCCATCAGAGAATCTTTGGACGGCGACGTTGGGTCTCGCCGAGATGACGACTCCGTTGGTAAGGAAACAACCGGAGTAGTAGGCGGCACAGGGGGTAATATGGGGGACTTTACGTCCAACTGAGACGAAGTCTGTGCCTGACCAGCGGTCGTCGTGAACAATGACGATGACGCAGTTCTCCGGCAGGGAATCGACGGGTCCCGAAGATCCAGCGACGAGCCCGTGTCTGGATCCAACGTCGACAACACGCCCTTGAAATCGCTTAGTATCCCATGCAACGACGATTCCCAGGCTGTGTGGCCGTCAGGTACGCCGTGGTCCTTTGGGGGTAAAGTCGGTGCCGGAGAGGTCTCTACATTAAATTTGAAAACATCCAGGTCGCTAACACTCATACTCCGGCGCTTGGCGTGCCCAAGGAATTTCCCTTCTGCCACCGGCCGCTCTACGGAACGTTGATCAGGGGAAGGTGTACGTCCCTTTATCCGAGATATCGGATCAACGACGACGAGTGAGCTCACGTCAGAGTCGTTGCTAGCACGATCCATCGGCCCGGCATGTATGGGCGGCAAAGGTTTATCGCTTTGTGGAGGTGGCTGTGGAGTCGCGAATACATCTGCAAGGGGTGACAGGACGGGCATGGAGGCAACATCCCCGGGCAACGGAGGCACCGGGGGTATAAAACTACTGAACAACGAGGGTCTTCCTGACCCCGTCGACGAGGCATCAGTGCGCTGTGTTGCGACAATCAATAGACACTCCCACAGACGACATGTATTGACGTACAGAACGATCGCGCGTCGTCGACTGTCCCAACATTTTACCTAAAAACGCGCTTGTTTTTGCCTTGACAGAGTTTTTCGTCGTCTGCGGCGGAAAACATGCGATTGAGAACGAGTCGCACACCACCGCCGGACAGGGCGCACCTTGTCATAATCGACCCTCGACGTCGTTCTCGAACGCGGGCTAGCCATGACCCAGTCGGATCCGCTGGGGCTGACAGGATCCTTTGGTGTCTTGACCAGCTTTTGCGGCGCGGCAGTGATAGACAACTTGGGTGGCGCAGGCGACGTCGTATTCGTCGCTGAGCGTAGCCGTGTCGATGTGGGCTGTCGGAGAGCAGAATTCACGGGGCCGTTGGGCAAGGGCGGGGGAGGCTCTGGCCGCTTTTCTTTTTGTGCAGCAGCGAGGCTGGGCGGTACGACTCCCCCTCTTTCTTTCGCCTTGCGCACGAGGGTGGCTAGGTCTGGGCTACTGGAGGTGCCGGGAGATCGATAAATAGAGCGTCGTTTGGTCTGCATGTCAGGGTCTTCAGCGTCATAGAAGACTTCGTTAGAAGAGGACGAGGATGAGAGAGGCTGGGCAGAGTAGGGAGCAGGGTTGGGTGAAGGGGGGGGCACGATGATGGGCATCGGGGGCTGATGGACAGCACGAATCGTCCTTTGATCTCTCTCCGGAGGCGGAGGCGATGGCGATGCAAGCTCGCGTCTGGCAGGGTTGTCAACTGCGCCGAGGGTATCCACGTCCAAACTCTCCCTGATGACTACGGTCCCTCCGGTGCGCAATACCTGCTCAAAGTCATGTCCTGCCCGCGAGAGACGTCGGCTAGCCGTTGCTACATCCTTTGATGCTACGGGGTGGAGACCAGACGTATAGGATGGCACCGGACGCGGTGAGGACGTCGCATTTCTGAAAAACGATGCCAGATTGACGACAGCGAGTGGTGGAGGGGAGATATGTACAGCTCACGGTCGAAAGGAATGGGTCGTCGTCGTCGCCGTCGCCGTCGTTCGCTAAACAGCTCAGACGCGTCCGCTTGTCAAATGTCTGGCGGTCGGACTCAGAAGCTCGTTAACAGGTTAACCCTGCACGAAATGCCCACGCACTAATCGTACAACGTCGTATCGTATTCTACAAGTAGAATAAGATTAGAGGACAACATATTGCATGTGCTACTCGGGAAGAAGAAAAAAATGGAGAAAGCAGGGAAGCAATAATCTATGGTCAATCAATATCTACACAGTAGCACCCTGCGTTCCAATCAAGAAAAATATATGCACGCAGGTCCCCATAAAATTGACGAAAGCTAACCGCTGGCAACGTAAGTTGCTCATACAGAGACGTTATGTCAGGTTTAGAGAATGGGTTCGTTTCCTTTATGAATTACAGGAGAGCTCGGCAGCCCCGTTGACGTTCGCCGCTGTCTCTTCACCGCCGCCGTAGCAGCCTGTGAGGTCCCATTTGCCCCCCGATTTGCAGGTGCTGCACGTGTGCTGGAAAATCCGGTGGGGATGGCGTTCGTGGTAGCGGAACGAGGTCTACTGGATGCCGCGATCTTTGGCAAACTGGCGCCGCCACTCTTGCGAGAGTTGGTGCCATTTGGCGTGCCAGATGCCCGATTTCTGCAGGTACGATGAATACGCGATGCAACCAAAGCAAGGGGACCCACCTCTTCTTGATGACATCCGTCTTGAGAGATAACGGGCGGACAACACCGTGCAATTTCTTGACGACATCTTAGAGCTCGTTCGCAGCAAAATCGTGGGTTACACTCACAAAGAATAGGCCACAAGCATTACCTGTCAAAAGGGGGTCAATTGAGCGTTGATCTAGGATGGATGCAACTACTCACAAAGAGGCTGTCCCTCCGGATCACGCCTCCACAGCGGGGTGTTCGTCGTTTGGCAGTTTGTACACGATGTTGGGGGTTGATCGCCGTCATCACTGCTTCCCTTGGCGGTAGCACTGCTACTACCCTCGGTAGTCAGTTCAGGGGTGCTTGTTTCCGATCTTGATACTGCGAGTGTGGTATTGGCCGTAGACTTCTTTCGTTGCAACCCCTGCGCGACGCGATTTGCCGACGATATCTTGCGACTGGATATGCGGAGGTTGGTGACGTTGTTAGCGCCTTCGACAGACGGGGGAGACGAAGCGCTGGACGTGACGTAGGGTTCAGGAGAGGCAGTCGATGAGTGGAGGCCGTTGCCCCAATCGCTGGTCGGGCTGGCATGATAGCTTTGCAAAACCATCTCTCCGTGTTCCACGGGCAAAATCTGCGTCGGATCAACGTGGGTATACGGTCCTTGACCAAGGTTTACACCGGCATCCAAGGATGGGAAAGGGAGCCCGAAAAGCTGACGATAGGCCTCAACACCTTCATCGGCAGTAAAGTTGGTAGCGCTCAGTTGTTGGACATAGTTCCCTGCCATTGCTGCGTTCGCGGCAACAGCAGCAGCAGATATTCCTTCGTCGATGCGAGGGGAAGAACCCACTGAGGGCGTATAAGTAGGTCCACTCAGCGAATGCGGCGCAGAATCATGGATGTGCAAATCGGATGCTCTCGCACTGTCGGCACTTTGGAGCACGTGTGGGAACTCGTGATGTGATATTGCGCTTCCTGGTGAGGCGAAGTTGAACATGCCTTCATATGGCGTAAAGCTGAAATTGAAAGCGGTCGACGGGAAAGAACCACTACCAACATATTGATCCACCTCTCGGGGTTTCGCCGAGCGTGGGTTGCCTTCAACGTTTGAAGGATCAGCGCGTAGTATGCTCTCTGCATGGGGTGCATCCGCCCGCCGCTTCTGGCCCGCAAGACTATCGGGGGACAAAGGTTTGCCATTCACTTGATGCCTACCACTTGGGCCGGTGAATATGCCTTCGCGCTCCACAGTGTGATCAAAGCTCGTTTTCCGCACGTGCCTTGGAAACGCACGAGGCTTTGATGGTTCGTCGTCAAGGGGGAACTTGGAGGGCCCATGGAGGCCAAAAGAAGGGAGCGAAGACGGATGGAAGCCGGAGGTGTTGAGTGTGGACATGGAATGATTAAATTGATTAACGTGCGTATTGTCATGAGTGGGACTTCCAAAAGGAGATGCCTCGTGGGCCGTCTTGCCTTCATAAATGGCGGATAGTGCGGAGCGCATGCCGCTGGAGGAAGCTGCAGAAGGACGCGAAGAAGATAGGGTGGAAGCACCCGGTATCCGTATGCTGGACGATGGAGCTGATTCCACCGAGCGTCGCACCGGTCGTTCCGGAGACTTGTCAGCATGGCCTTGAGTTGTTGGGAAGGAATGCCGAGCGTCAAACTGATTGTACAAGCTGGTTTGTTCAAACTGCGTGACCAATGGCGGGGGACGTGAGCGGGAACGACTTTGAGGTCGCCAATCCATGGAAATCCGAGATCTGGACCTGCTCACGGCTCGCCAGTCCATTGGCTCGACGCTGGAGGAGAATCGCATCACGAAAACCCAGAGAGACGCTGGAAATGATTACGTACTCGTCATCCTCAGTGCTATCCTGGTTGGTGCCGTCAAAACCGATGACCTGTACCTTTGCCTTGCCTTTTGCAACGGGCCTCCCTCTTTCCTCGACAGGGGGCTGCGAACACGGTGGGTCGGGTTGGCTTAATAAAGGACTTGGGAGTGTATTTTCGATCTTGATGCGTACGGTACCCTGAGGGGCAGCGGCAGCGTCATCTTGCTCCTTTTTCTTTTTCAGGGCGAGTGACATCATGCGCCATGTGAGGTTTTCCATCCTCTGTGCATGAGGGAGGTTGGCTTTTGTGCGCGCATACATCTTCCAAACCTGCGTGGCAAGGGGATCTTGCTTGGCAAGCTTCTCCGGATCGGTCTCGGTGGAGGGAATGGAAATGGGTTGAATATCGGGAGAACCCGATATCCTGGTCGATGTGAATGAGCTTGGTGCCGGTTCATTACCAGAGGTGTTGAAGAGATCGTCGGAAAAGAGGTCTGACAACATGGCGGACTTGGAGTCGACGGAAAGGGAAGCTGACGTTGAGGGAGAGACGTGGGTGTGGCCGGAGAGCGGGGATGGATCGGGAGGGACGATACCATTCTGGGGTATGGATAGTTGTGTGAGCGGAGAATAGATGGCTGGAGAGGAGGGGTGAGTGGAAGTGGGGGACATCCACAACGAAGGGGGTATGGCGATGTGGGAGCGCTCGATGGGGTTGTTGTAGGAGTGGTAGTTGAGCTGAGGTATTGAGTGAGGGTCTGTGTGGAGGAAGGCGACTGGAGGGGCATCGGGTCGTGGATGACGGTGTTGATTCGATAGGGGATGATCAGAGGTCTGGGAAACGGGGTCAGTGGCGTCGCGTGACAGTCGCAGGTGAGAACTAACGTTCATGTCTATACGATGAGGCTTGTGCTGGCGGAGGGGAAGATCGTGCATATGCGGGGCAGAGGGGGGTGCATCCTGGGGAGACTTGAGCTTGTCGATGGAGAGGGTGGAGAGAGAGGAATGTTGTTTCGACAAGGGAGGTCTCGGTGCGGGGAGTGAGTGTGACCATGCGGCATGATCGTGGTGGTAGTCTTGGAGGAGATCGCGAGGCGGGTTGAGCCTCGGATTTGAGTGGGGCTGGCGAGGGTCGTCGTGGGGGACGGAGGGGGACGGGACGGGGAATACGCCGTTGGCAGCGAGGTTTGCGAACATGGTGGGTGCCAGAGGAGCGGAGAAAATGGCGCTCCAGTCGTCATCTGGGAGAGAGTGCATTTGAAAGTGCTGATCTGAAGAGGGATGTGAGTGGTGCTTGAGCATGAGGGGGAGAAGGAGGAGAGGGAAGGAGGGGGAGGAGCTGATCTGTTGTGGGGGGGATCAGCTACGGTGCGAGGATGAGTACAGAGTGGGAAGTACGTCTCTGTTTGGGACGAACAAATCTTTTTATGAAAAATGCGAGTAATGCAATGCGATGAGGACGAAAAGTGGAGACCCGCGCTTGAATCGACAACGCTGAAGAGGCAAGGGACGACTCGACTGCGAGGCACACACTTGTCATGCAGGTCAGAATTGAGCAAGACCCCGCATGTATCATCACCCATATATGGTAACACGACCCCCACGTATTCACATGTCTTGCGCAGAGTCTACGGGGTCCACGTTTTACATCCTCATGGCCACTCGCGCAACTGAGACGCTCTAATGATCCATTCATATTACGTCATTTTTAATCCACTCATCCTCGGCAACCGTCGAGGCATCAGTCATATTGCGTTCGGGAGCGCCTCTCGTCCATTCGGAATGTAGCGATCTCTCAGATCCCCTCCCAGTTTATTCTTGCATACCTCCAAAGCGACCGTCGGACCTTACTCCTCTGAATAGTCCTAGCAGCTTCTTCCTTCCTACGCCACCCATCTTGGCAGTCCCCTCTCGGCTCCACACCCACTGTACGACCCCATGCAGGCTCGATCATACACTCTCACTCACCTGATCCTCTCGCCTTGCTTTCCCAACAGACAGCGCGCTCAGATCCGGCTCATCACTCGCCTGCAACGCCCCCATCCATTCGTGCTAGCTTGCGCCCTCCCCTTTCAGTCCAACATGTGTCTGCACAGGCTCCATGATGCAATGACGGCATACTCTCTCCCCTATTTCCTTTTTGGGTCACCTCAGCCTTTGACAGCCATATGAGCCCTGAGAATGGCTCCCAAACCTCCCGTCTAGTTTGGTACATTGTAACGATCAGCCCTTGACCTTCAGGCCCGGTTTGCCGACCTCTCCAGCCCATACAACTCCACCTCGAGATCCATCTCCATTGTCGCATGCATCAAATATTGTTCACAGCTCATCCATCCGTGTGGGTCACCTCTTCCCCTCCAGTCTGCACTTCTTCCCAGCTCCTTTTTGGCACCCCATCCTTGTCAGGCACGTTCCTTCAACTTACGACAAGGCAGTAACAAGCGGCGTGAGATCAGGTCATCATGTCACCTCGAAATATATCATCATGTCAATGGCACTCACGACCATAACTGATGAGCTGCGATCAGCCCTGTTTGCGGCCACCCGTCAATATACCGACTACTTGCCTCTCGCCTCAGTTCATCCCCCATCATGCCTTCTTCTTCCCTCTGCTCTTGCGCCTTTTCCGTTTCACCTCCTCCTGACCCTCCTCTACCTCCTCTGTTCCCTCTTCCTCATCCCCTTCCGTCACCTCAGCCTCCGCATGACCACCATCAACGCTGCTACCCGGCTGTGGCGCACTGTTACCATTTTCAACTTTGGGCAACGCCCGTGACACCAAAGATGCTTCCTGCGCGGCCTTCTTCGGTGACAGTTCAGGATCATCTGACCACCTCCATACATCGTCCACTTCCCCACGCACAACCGCCGTTACGAATAAAGACAAAATACACGCCGGGCTAGACATTGCACCCGACTCAGCAAACAAAATCGGGGAAATGGTGGGGGGGTCATGGGGTAACGCTTACCTAAGGTACAGCAACGCAGGTTGAGCCTTACCCATCATATGCATGACTGTCATCGTGGTGACGAGTCCCACAACGTATGCCGTTAATGTGACAGAGAAGTATGGTTTCGTGAAAGACGTCTCCATCTTCTCTGCACGCGCGTGGTCATAACGAAGTGCCAGGGCAATGAAAAGTCCTGGTATGACGACGTCACCAAGCCCAAGCATGGTGAACCCTTTTTCTGTGGCAAATATCATTGATTTTGGCCACAGAAGTTTGATGGGCACATCGAGAGAGGTGGCTACTTTCACCATCTACAGTGCATGAGACAGGACCCTGGTATATCTCAAAATGCATCTTACCACTTCAGTAAAAAATACCCAATAGATGTCGTAAACGAACAGTGCGGACAGGAGAATACATCCCGTTTTGAACGAGTCCAATTTCAGGATCGACAAAGTGTTGTGAGAAAAGGAAAGTGCGAAGATGTCGGTCAACAATGCAGACTTGCGAGATCCGGTAGAGAAGGTGTAAAGAATGGAAGGGAGTATGCCTAGCGGCAACAGCACCAGCGTCGGCGTCCGGAACGACAACGAGATCACCTCTAAACCATAAACGTAAGATCATCATATGGAGTTGCTCCTGAGCGTACCAAGTGGGCCCTGGAGTAGCAATAACCGGTTCCGATCGAACGTTCGCCATCTCTCCCTCCCGATCACGAATTTAGCCAACGACACGGTCGACTAGACGTCAAAAAGTCCACGTGGGCCAGTACGACGAACCGTTCGTCACCCCAGAATACAGCCCCACGAAAGAAATGGGGCATACCTTCCATACGCTCCCCACCCCAATGATCGAAAAATACCAACCGAGAATCCAATTGATCCATTCCTTGCCCATATATGTGACCACCGCATATATCCCAAACAAGACTAGGGAGCCGACCTAGTACGGGGCAAGACGTGAGCGTTGGCGCACCCATTGTTGTGACACCCCTTGGACGCGTGTACTTACGATCGGGAACAACCACGCGTCACCAGACGACATGCGGTCCGGAATGTCTTCCTCTTCGTCCTCGTCATCTTGTAGGAGGCTCTTTGTTGGGCCCGTTCGTTCATGTGGGCTGATCTGCAGGTACAACGTTCGTGCTCAACCCTGTACTGAATGAACGTGTGTGAAGACGTACTGGCAGGGAACCAAATGCACCACAATAAATAGAAACGCTTGCGAGGCAAAGTAGCCCAGCGTAGGATGAGACGACGTCCCAGTCTATACCTTGCATAAGAAAAGGAAAGGAAAGTAGACTGCGGGAAAAAAAGAGCGTAGCAAACGTGATGTGTAACGTGTACTAGAGCAACCGTCTCGAATGGGCATGGACGAGTTTTGGTTTGTTTGATCCTCAAGGCGCTGCCAAACACAGCACTACTAGCTACTCCGTCTCACGTATTCCGAACGAGTTTAACAAGGCGTCTTAGTGTCCATCGAACGAGGGGGTCACCCGGCGGAACCGCTTACGTCTACGTCTATTCGTCTGGAGGTTGCTTCTGCACTTCCCCACTGTTTCGTCCCGCTAGTACTGTTCTTGCTATCTACGTCCGTGGGTCACGGTTATACATAGTTTGGTTACCCGCCATCGTTCACGCATTGGGCGACACTGCCTCGCTTGGCCCCCCAAGTTGCTGTTTTGGCCCATTGAACGCTTGGAAGCTGGGGGTTAAATCCCACCCCTTTTAAATGATAAAGATCGTCGGTACCGCTGGACTTGAACAGACCGGTTCAAATGTCCTAGGCATTCAAGGCTCCTTCTTTGCATCTCGAGGCTCTTTCAAGCCCATTGTTTCTCTCTATCATATATATATCTTCCTTCGAGATCTAGGCGGTAGCTTGGAATACGTACGCAAACCTCGATAAAAACCATTCGAGTTGATTAGGCCAGGGCATGGCTGTGGTCCAGCAAGGGGTATCAGATGAACTACCTTGGTAGTTGACAAAATCACCCGGACCGACTTCCGTTCAATGAAAGCCTCGCCTCGGAACTCCGCAAGAGGCCATCAAGTCGGTACCATTATTTATTTACCTATTAGTTCCACACCTACAATTCTAACCAATTAAATCGAGCGCGCAGAAATCCATGGGTTATCCCCAAGGATTTGGGCTCTATCCACAGTCAGTACGATGCTCGACATCATTCCATTGCGATCATGTCCAAGAAAAATACGATCAGTATCCCGCGGCGATCCCATTCTTCCGCGAGTCGCTCGCCGCTAATCGCACGCGTGTGAGTCATACGTCCAGACTAAAGAAAAAATTATCATAGCGCACCGTATATCTTGCCGTCCTTGTTCACGACAACCTGAACCACCGCAGCGATACGATTAATGTCTAATACTATACCCAGCCATCAGCGTTGGACAATCCACACGGCCATTCAGCGCTCAGCATCCGACGTACCCTTTACTTTATGCCCTCGATCTAAAAGACCATCAATGACCGACGCTGGGAGAATGTTATCCGCTGCGACTGTCTGTGGGTAAAGTTGATCGTGAACGCGGCCATATTCCACCGCTTGGCTTGCATCCATGCCCCAATCCAGATTCAGCATCGTCTGGAAGATGGCAGGGAAGATCTGTGCTCCGCCCGAGCCACCGATAGCGAGGTAAAATGACCCATCAGCATGTTCCAAGATGGTCGATGCGATGGAAGACAGCGGTCGCTTGCCCGGCTCGGGGTAATTGTCTAGATCGTCAATGAGTCCATCTGAAAACGGCAAGTTGTGTGCGGGAAGACGTACACGGAGAAGACCGCAATTCAAACCCGTTTGAGGCCCCGGGGGTGGAGAAATCGTCCATCTGAACATGGAACATCATGTTTAACCACGGTTCTCAGCGTACGCTATAGTTTATTCTTACCTCGTCATTCATGATAATCCCCGTTTCCGGGTCCAGCACTTGGGAGCCAAAAACCAAATTCACGGTGGTAGTTAATGCGACGGCCATACCATTCTTGTCTACCACGGAGACATGACTCTGTCCATCACTCAGCACTCGTGATGTGATCCGGATATCGCAGAGCACGTACGGTTCCATGATCGATCTTAACATCAAATTCAGGATTGTAATATTCTGGCGGATGTGTCCGGTCCTTGATGACAAGCATCAGCAACAGCGGAAAGCCAAAATACCCAAAATTCTCACGTCGGTGAGGTTAACGGCGATCATATCAGCAAATTCCTTTGTCGGGATTTCCGCAACACGAGCCATGGAACCTGCGTAGTGAGCAGGGTCCCCTATTCTCGTTCTAAAAAGTACGATCAGTTTTGGCCGCGGACAATGCGTTTACATCTTGACTTACCGTGCTGCAAACCCGACTGCTCGGCATTCAGATATTGAGAAATGACCCCCTCACGGTAAACACATGGACTCACACTTCATCGCCTCGACTATTCGGTGCACATTCAACGGTGTTCGACCTTCGCCAATCAATTCAAATCGCTCGAGCAAATTCAGCATGTGAAGAAGTACAGGCCCAGAAGTAGGAGCATGTGAGGTGTACACCTTCTTATCGTGGTAAGTCCCTTCTAGCGCACGTTCGACCTTGACAGTATACTTCTCGAGGTCCGCATGCGTAAGAATACCACCTGTTTCGTTAACCTTACGAATGATGGAATCCGCAATGGGACCCTGTTCATTGGACTTCAATTAGATCACCGCCATCTGAGAACGGAAGAAATTGAACCCAACCTTGTAAAAAGCCCGGGGGCCTTCATTTGCAATAATGTCGAGCGTGCGGGAGTAATTAGTGCGCTGAATGGTTTCCCCCTGAAGAAGCAGCTTTCCCTCCGGAGCGAATACGGCGCTCCAGTCCTTGCTGTGAAGCATTAAATCCGAATACGTCTGGGACGTGTCAGCAATGGGCAAGGCTGTTCCCTAACGATCACCTACTTGGATCCTCCTGGCCAGCTCCGCATCCACAGTCCATTCCGCAGCCAGTTCGACACTTGGTTGGACGAGTCTACTCCAGGGCAGATAACCCCAGCGACGGTGAGCTTCTTCGAAGCCACGAAGTTCTCCCGGAACCCCGACCGCCAAGCCACCATATTTGGCAGCTGTAGGATTATTGACATACATCGTCTTACTTGCCAGTTTTGGCGCAGTTTCCCGGTAATCGATCGTAAACACCTCGGAAGTTCCGGCTGGTGTTGTAGGTGGTACGCGAACGGTCATGAAGCCTCCTCCACCGATCCCTGAACTTGATATCATATCCGGCCTGCGTCAGATGAGATATACGACGGTGATGAAGGAGACTCACGAGAACATGTTGACGACGCCGATACAAAACGAGGCACTGATGGCTGCATCGACGGCGCTGCCTCCTTCCTTTAATACATCGACTCCGATGTCCGAGCAGCGCTTGTTTTCAGACGCGACGGCACCATGGTCTGCAGTAATTAAAAAAGCGGGGTTACGGGAAACAGTGGGTGGGTGGATGGACTGTAGACACGACAGAGGTGTGGTGCGAACGAGCACCAAGAAAAGGCAAAGGGAGCCAATGGCGAGGAAGATCCGCTTCCATGAACTGGGCACACGAGCGCTGGCCCTGACGGGAGAGTCGGCGTAGAGAGGAAGTGTATCATCAGGAACGACCTTAAATCCGGTTAGGGAAGGGAGGTGAATGTGTTCCTTGGTGTCGTGTGACTTGCCGGATAATGACATGGTATAATGTATGTGGTAACTGGTCAAGATGTTGGTGGGCAAACCTCGAGCTACTTATCGCTCCTGAGCCTGCTACCTCGGGGAAGAAAGAAAAGCGACGATTGACAGCAAGGCAGACTCATGGCCCTGAGAACGGCATCAAGCACCCGGAGGCAGGTTCACTAATTTGTTCTCACTGACCAAAATAATCATATGATATGGCGCCATCCAGTCGTCATTCGACTCTCGGATCATGACAAATCGAGGTCGTCTCTGTTACTCTTCCCACAAATACGGTCAAGATGCGAAGGCGTCAACTTGAAGCAACTCCGGACGACAATGCGTCGACCGTGTCGCGCTACACGAATGCAAGGTTAGTTTGCAAGATGCTCAAGCGCTCAACGTCGTCGGCTCACCGTGACTAATACATTTACTCAGCACCAACGTTGCGTACGCACATGCAAACACAATAGGTTTCACCTTGACACCTATCGGCTCTCATCAGCGCGCTTAACGTGCCTTCGTAGACGTTTCAGAGTGTAGGCCACCGAAACGAAGAAAGGTCGATGGCCTCAATAGACGTTTCGACCGCATGATCAAATCGGTCAACACTTTGCTCTCATATAGAACTAGCAGTCCAGCCTCGTCGCGGAAAAGGATGCAATCCTCCGGCACTTCCTCCGTCAGCAGCCACGATGTTCCAAAGACCCCAGTGGATGCATACAGTGACCTCCATCCAGGGCAACTAGGCAAGGACTTTTCCGTAATGAAAATGAAAAAGTCGCGTGTGCTTCCGCTCGACGACTCCGATGGATTCACGAGGCCTGCGGTATGCGTATATGCGCTCAATTACTACCGAACTCCAGTACTTTTTCCCATTTTCAACATATAGGCACCACCCAAGGAACCGAGGAATCCACTCCCCGATTGGCTCGCGGACACGTTTTGTAGGTTAGAACCGGACCATCCATTACGGGGATTGCTTTCGCCTTCTCGCCTTAATACGGAATCCGAGTCTCATTCACCTGCGGTGGCATTGCCTGGAGCTTCGCGCGAGGAAGAAATGTTCGCGTTCTCGCCTTTTCAAAAACAAGAGGAAACTCCCGATGTAGCTTATCGCGCCAACGAGACATTGAATATGCAGGGGCATGTCCCGTCTACCGTGTCCATATCACCTACATTATCGCACCTGCAGCTCGAGGTGTTGACTAACCCACTGCCGTTTTCGACCCCAGGCCGTTTCGCACCACTTCGCAGGTCCCATTCAATCGTTAATAGAACAATGCAAAACACCCTAGTCCCTGTATCACAACAAGTGTCCTCCCAAACCGCTAACATCATGCATCCTCCAGCATCTCGTTTACATTCAGATGACGTGATCGGAAGGCCGCAGTTCACCCAGGCGTTTTCCAACCTCGTTCAAGATATTGAACCTCCCTCGGACTTGCAGGAGCATGGCGCCAATTTGAATCACCATCAAGTGTTTCAAGCTGACTGCGATAACCTGAACGTGTACGTGACTCCGGGACCCACCTTCGCCTGTTCTCGCCCAGTCTATTTCGATTCCCCGACCGAAGATCCTTCGCTATCTGATCCTCTCCAACCCGAATTTTACGAGTTGGATCTCAATGCTATCGACTTTCGCTGGCACCCGTTCTTGCGATCGGATGTTCCAGAAAGCGAGATGAACAAACGTCCTGTATCGCCTTCCTCCCCGCTTGGATATGCTGTACCCAATCGGGTTACGGCGTGCGATCAGAGCGGGTGGAATACACGTTTTTCTGTTGATAAGGGAGAGCATGGCGCCTCCAGCGAGGATCTTCCTTCCCTCGCGGAGGATGTGGATATACTCAACCACGTAGGCGCAGTACTGCCTAGCAACGTGAGTACGACCACCACCAAGCTAAGCACTGTCAGCAACAGCAACACAATCGAACCCTGGTCTTCGCGGATCAATGACGTACGGGAAGTGTGGCCAGCGTTCTCGCCCCCTGGCGTTTTCTTATCTCCGGTCCGAGATCAACCCGAACCTGCTTTGCTGGCTGTCGGACATGTTCTGCCTCATGCTGACGGAGAAAACATACATACATGTGAAGAACCTTTGGTGAGTAAATGGGTGCCGTACCTGAAAACGAGGCACATGTGTGACTTGTGGGCCATTGACGTTATTTCTCAAAGCTGCGTGGTGCAGAAACGAAAGCTATTAGATCGGAGGTTCTCGGAATACGTCCTTCAACGCCAATAAGGCAGGCACCCGTCTCCCTTCCCAGCACGCCGCATAAGCTTCGATCCAGTCAATTATGCGAAATGCCACGCGTACCTGTCTGCAAGACGTCTTCCGCGTTGTCCTGGATGATTCCGCTGAAACCCTCGAAACGCACTATCACAGTTCGAGATGACGTCGACCGTCGCCTTTCGTGCGTTTCTGCAGACAGCCGCGACAGCATCGAATCTTGGAGTCAGACGAGTTGAAGGCACTGTACATGACGTTATGTTGCTTCGGTTGAACAGGACATTGCTATTTTGCAAGTCTTGCTATACTTACACGGTAGTGTCAATGTTTCGACGGAGGGCGAACCATCCTACACGAATGAAATTCTCGTCGAAAAAGTTCTTCCTCCGTGCTTGACAGTCTAAAGCGCGTGGTCGCCAGACATGAGTTGTGGTGTTGACCCCCCAGGCCTCGGCTACGAACATAGGTGCCACTGTAACCTGTCCAGATTCAGCGAACAGGCACCAAGTTGGAGATGAGACGAAAGAAAAAGGACATTCCGACATACCAAACCGCATTTCAGGCAGGTCGGAACAACTCGTAAGGGGCGTTGCACGAGTCACGCTCGGAAGCAACACGTCCGCGTCATGGACGTTCTGAAACGGTCTGCTTCGTTGCCATCGTCACCCAACTTTGTTTCTGTTTGATCGATTCTTCCGTTGTATCTAGCATGGTGTGCAAGAGTCACCTCACGGAGCGCGTAGCACTCGATTCCATGACCACTGTCGAAACATGACACGCATAAGCCCGAATATTATCGTGCGGCAATGCCATTCTTCTCGACTGCATCCGCCGCTGAGGCAGACTTTGTCAGCTTGTTGACGGCTGCGGGAAAAGTGGACAAACCGGCAGCGCGGCATAAACCCTGTCACCCTTCTTCAACCTGGACCCCCGTCACGGTGCGGCCGATAGAGTGATAACCCTTGGAGCCGAAACGTCAGTACGGACCAAAATGGCGCTTTATTATTTGGGACAAACGCAGCAAGACACTTCAGCTCCATGCGCAATTAATATTGGCAGGGTGTCATCAGTGGCAACCTGCAAGATATGAAATTTGGAATTATAATCATTTTGGTAGATGAACACAGGCCTTGACATGCTACATTTGCGTTTTGCTGGTTCTTCACCGGACAGCCTGCTACATAACAGGGGATTTTGGCGAGATCTACTGGTACCGGGTCCAAGTATTTGTCAGGACTGCGGATCCAGATTCCAAATTCGCATTTCCCCTCCTGAGTTTCTTTTTGTTATGTCCATACGAAAAAAGTTGATCAGTGCTGCTTGCGCAGGTATAATCGGGTTGGGTTCAAGTAGGACATTTGTTTGCCGACATTTTGTACATGCAAGATGGCGTCTTCGTCGGTTCTGGGACGACGCAGTTACTCAAGTAACGCGTGGTCTTGCATTTTCCAGAGCTCCGAATAGACGCCAGTTCGATTCCTGCAATTATCAGGTCGTGGGACGAGAGCATTCATAGAAAGCAATTGAGTGGGAGAAATGCAACTTACCTGCATCGGAACACTGCCGTAGCATCAAACAATGAATGTAATTCTCGTGCATAACACTGTTGGCAGATCTGGACAGTAATGGTGTTGATACTGACAAAGTATATAACAGACACGAGCATACTCACCTGATCCAATTCAATTTCTGGAAGGTGCGACGACATACCAAAATCATCCGGAAACTAGAGGAGAGGGACGGAGATACGTGCGTCAACCAGGAAGCCTCAGCAAGAGGTCTACTGCTCCAAAAACATCTTTCGATGAACAAGAGGTGGGCCAGTGTCTACGCGCATGTCATGCATGGTCGCATGCAGGGATGGTTAACATCACGGTGGCGCACAGGAAAGCCTTACTGGTCATGTTCGTCAAGGATGGCCACACCCATACCACAATGAGAGCCAGACAAGTATAAAAATGCTTTCAAATTTTTCTGAAGCAGACGTGCAAGGCAAATTTGGCTAGAGCCGATTTACTTACGAGTTTAGCTTGACGTATAATGCGTGGGCTGCAACAATGGGCTCAGATTAGGCGGAAATCGCGGTCTGGCGAGTATGACGTATGCCAAACAGGGCAGAACTGAACGAGCAGGGCATTGCAGGAGTGTGTACAAAGTCGGAGAACAGTTGGGTTCCACGTAGGAAGCTGTAAGCTTTGGGGATGGTATCATCAGTCCAAGTGACGTATTTTTTGGTACAAAAAAGGCACCCACGTCGATGGAAGTGGCGAACAGTGGTGGTGGTCGTACGCGCACTATGATGTCGCATAGTTAATCTGATGGTGAGTGAGCAACAGCGGCAGCTCTGAGTGTACTAATAATGAATGGCAGTGCCAGCAAGGTTGAAGGGAGTCGTGAGGAGTGATACCGTGTAAAGTTGGCGTGCCAACCAGGGCGGCGAATGAAGTGGTGTCTATATTGGCATCCGAGGGTAAGTGAAAAGCCTGAGTAGCATAAGCGGTAGCGTAGGCGTTGGTTTGAACGGGTGATTGGTGATACATAAGTACTGCTACTGGCGATAGCGAGCGAACGGGAAAGGCGGTGACTGAATGACGATGGGACATGCACAATGATCGACTCACAAATTTTTTCATATGGTATATTTCGAGTAGTACTTGGCTACTGAGTTGCAGCAAAGAGTTATACTTGGGCACGAGTACTCGAGCTTTACGTTGGATCCCCCGGTGAGTCAGCATGTCTGGATGGTGATCTGGCTGTCCATGTTTTCCCTTCACCATGTCCGGATGCAAGATCTGAGGTGAACCCCGTTCTCTTGCCCGCCTCTCGGGATCCGGACCTGGGTTCTCCAACTTTCAAGCCCAGTCCCAGTCCGGATCCAGGTTCCCTGCTGGTGGGTACATGGGGGATCCCGAGTTCACTCCGGAGTGACACCATAAAGCACGACGCAAAATCTAAAAATACGACACGTATGAGCTCTTACATCATTCGTAAGGTTGGCACCGACTTCGTTAGCAAACCGTTCGGTGGGATTTCCCCGATAGGCTCCTTGATAGTGTCACAACGTGTCCTTCAAATTGAAGTACTCGTATAAAGAGACCACCTATTTTGTGAACTTTACGGACGACGAATGGTTTAATCAGAAATGGAACTTTGCTCTTAGTGTTCAGCTGGACTAGGAGTACAATAGTTTGAGACGAAATTCTGATCCGCACCTTGTGAAAACCACGGGTATTCATTCGCTGCGCAGTGCCAAGCCACCATAGGTAGTATATGGGAGCCGAATAGCCACTTGACATACGTTGTTTCGCTCTCCAATCCCGGCGCAGGTTCCACGTTGAAGGTCCCCGACGGCCGCGCCGAGGGCGTCCTTTATGTACTTAATACGTCGGCCCCACTGACATGTTCAGGCTCCGCTTGTTCTCGGACGTAATGGAACAAACGTCGTAAAGCGAGATTGTGGGGTTTGGCAGGAACTGCCAGAGGCAAAAGCGAACGATAGACCCGATAAAAATTGTGCTATGATAAGACAGAGCATGAGCCTGAGTGTGGGCGACGCTGTGAGCACTGGGGACCTAGCCGTACCTCGATGGCCGAATATTCTCCAGGTCCGCAGCACTGACTGAGGCCCGGCGGCGATCTAAGGTGTGCACAGCAAGGTCAACGGGCGCTCAAGCCTCCTGCAGGCTATCCATTTGCGGATGGGGAAGGTGACGGGTGACTCGTTCCATAGGTTTAACGGCCTCATAGAAATCCCGAGGGGTGGAAATGCGACCGCGCTTCAAAAAAGTACTACTTGGCATCAAGGAAGCGTATAACTGCGAATGGAATAGAAACTGCACTTGGGGGGAAGTCGTGACCACCGGGAGTGTTGATAGATCTGCCGAGTCAGAAGTTCCGCCTCTGAGCGCTGCCCAGACCATGGCGTGGCAACAATCTCTTTATTTCCGCCTCAACTTGGTAGACTCGGAGCTATGGTTGACTGGTAGCCAATAGTACCGATGAGTTAGGACCATTCAGGGCTAGTACCCACTCAGCAGTTCAGACGGCCAGATGGGGATTGCATAGATGAGAAATTCCACCTGCCGGCTGTTTCGCGACGTAATGCATTTGATGACGGTTTTGCACGATTCAGGCTTGAAGCTTGAGCATTGATAATATGGCTGACTCACGGCCGGTGCTGAACAGCATCAGCATCCGAGTCATAATAACCAATTTGCATAGCCTATATGTTAGTGTTTCATCTTGAAGATCCGGTGAGTATAGTCTCCCGCTGGCGGAAAGAGTCGGGGCAAAGTAGTGGGTCCGTTCCCCATTACATATCTGAGCCTGTTAGTTATTTAAAAACCCTCATCATCTCGGTGACCAGGTGAATCAGTAGCAAGGCAGCACAACAAAATGTTTCGAACGAGGTTCGGACCATAGCCGCCCAGGGTAGCACTTGACCCGAGTTACCTAAGAAACTGCAGTCCGATCCACTAGCGTATCCGCGACCGTCGTCCGCGGCGTGACGTGGCGTCGCTCCCCATGGGCGCATCGAATCGAAGGCCAGCGCTCGACGTTTATACGCCGATGGGCAGGCAAACAAACGTTTCCCTTCCGATTCCTAGCGAGTCATCAAAGGTTCGGAGAAAAGCCACGGCCGTTGTCTCTTGCAAGAGGCCGCGTTGATCCGCAAGAGCACGTTTCGGGATGACGTCAATTATCGCGGCTTGGCATCATATGAAGAATTCAAATGCATTGAGGGTAAATAATGTTTTACATCGCACATGGTTTCAGCAAGGACAGCAAGGTAGATATCCGATAGCACGTTGCAACTCATGATCCTCACCACCCGCACTCTACGCCGCTAAAGTCTTCGACGAGAATCCCTTTCTCCCCCTTCACCTTTGAAAGTCTGTAACGCTCCAGGGCATATATTTCATACGAGACAGCGGCGAGTTTCATCGCCCGGATGTGGTCCGGACGCGAATTCGCCGCTATGGCGTGCTTGCGCGATTGCCAGATGCAAGTTGCAAGGTTCATTCGCGTGTCTGGGTTGGGAATTCCGTACCAGTACATAATAAGCTGTTAAGTACGAGAATGATGAGCACCTTGATTCAGCACACTGAATACATAAAAACTGGGGTTAAGACTCACTCCTCCGTTGGAAACAGCTTCTTCGTGTGCTTTTCGGTCCGCCTCGTAGAGCGCTGTAGGCATGGTGAGATACGTCATGGTTTGGGACACGAGGTTACTTACGACCGCTGTCACTGCCCTGTTTACGTCGGCTTCGGAAGACAACAGCGTACCACTCACGCTCTTCGTCCTCTGGGAGGTCGAGCTCTGACCAGTTGAAGGCAAGCGCGTAAGGAAGACCAGCATAGTCCTCGGAGAGTGGGTGGAAATTGTGCAATGCTTTGTGCAACGAGAGCGAAACAGGATCAATATCAGGCAGACGGGTCTCTGTGACCAATGGCGGTCTATCTGTGGAGACGGGAGCGACGGAGAGATCCCGTGGTAACGATGACAAAAGGGGTGGAAGGTATATGACGGTGGAGGAAGGCTTTGTTAGACTTTCGGAGGTGAACGTAGGGATGACATGGGGATCCCGTTGCTTGGGCTCTTCCACGGGTGGTGCCTCATCCAGAGGGAGGTCACTAGCATGCTCGCTAGGACGTTGGTACAATGTCAAACCCATTGGAATGCAGTGGGGGATGAGGGGGAAATGATTCGAGTTGGGCCAGCCTGCAGCTTGTCCGGGCTCTATATAGCACCAGGTATAAGGGCTGGGATTTTAAGAGAAATGAAAAGAAAGGAAATCGAAGCGACTGCCGCTCACCGGTATGATGCATTGCGTGATCTTGCGCCTACCCGGATAACAAATTTGCAAGCTTAACCACCGGACCTGGGGTACCCACACGAAGCAATCTTCGCAGGGTCCCATGCCAAAACCCCCCGCTACCCTGACGCCGCGGTCAAGCTTGTCAGTGACAAGATGTACAGTATGAACACGCTTGAACTGAACAACATCATACTGTACTCATGAAGTATGTCCATCGGGCATCATCCCACCAACTGCAAGGATATCAACCGTTCGAAGCGGCGAGGAAAATACTTAATTTGATACAATTTGCTCGAAGCTGAGAACGTGAACGAGGAATGTCTCCAAGGCCAGACGTTGGGTTCTCGTCGGTCAATTGGTAACCGGGAAACTTGGCGGAGTCGCCGAGAGACGGCTTACGTCATTCGCTTTTCCGGTAGACGCCCAGCTTGGTGAACTTGCTCCCACTCACCGAATGGCGACCAGGAAAGCTGCAGAGTCTACGCTCTACCATGTTCATCCAAAGGGGTTTTGGAAGAAATTTCGTACGTTAAAGACTCACAATTCATGGCGCGTTGTTGCTCACGTTTGAACCAGGCGATGCAGTGGCCGTGAATCCCGAAATTTCTTCTGGCCTCCCAATCCCCAGCCTGAACAGATACCCTCAGCCTGGCTCCCGCCCGGAGAAATATTCCACCCCTGCGACGAAAGGTGCTAATAAAGCCACTGTCTCCCTACAAGACTGAAGTCTGACCCTTGAACTAGCATCGGACCCGGCTCAGAATCCCTACTGGAAACGTGATGTTCGGCGAGCCTACCCTCAGCTTTCAGTGGTCACTCAGTCAGACCTGTCAACTTTACTTATCCAGCACTCCCAACCTCAGTCGTATGCGTGTGCATTAATTCCATCCTTGTTCCAAGCTAACCGCCACATCAGCGTCGCCGCTCCCAAAGAGGGTGAGACCAATCAAGTACCTGCGAAAGCCCCGGATGCCGTGGACTTGACCCAAGCCATTGTTGCCGTCACTTCGATTTCGCCGGTTTACAACGAGGCAAGACTACCTCCCGAGGTCCCCACGCCGTTCAAGCGATGGCGACCGGAGCGTGCTCCCGACGCACCACACGACCCCAATGCATACTTTCCTATGTTGCTGTACAAGTGAAACCCCGCTTCACCGTAGATGTTTCAAATGTCAATTCAGTTGAATTTCGTACCCATGTAACAGGGTGAACATTACGATCGGGGCGGTATCGGTAAGAACCCTTAAGACGTTCAAACGCCGCCAAAGACAGGGAAGCGAAGTGGTGTGCACTGCGTACTCCCTTAGTCGCGAGTTCCCCTAGATGTGTGGAATAATTCGCGCACGATGATCAGAGCCCCATCCCTTGGCAATATCCGTCTTGGACGGTGAGTACTAGTGGCGGAAATCGGAGATGAGTCCTTGTTGACAATACCCTGATGCCAAGTCACGGTGGCAGCACCCCGCCGAGGCGGATTATCCGTTGTTTGCAAGTACACGCGTGTAACTCCCCACGCCACGAAGCAGGTGAGCAAACTCTCCGAAAAGAGGTATTTGCACGAGATAAGCCTCGTACGTGTGGTCTGCGGTGATGATCATCACCGCAGACCGTCACATCAGTGAAGTGCTTATCATCACTATTTCCATCATGTTCCCCATGTGGTTTCCTCGGCTGCTGGCTCACTGATGTGGGGAAATATGATTAACAACGAGCCGACGGTAGCCGATTTTGGAACATCATGATGGCTTGAGGCTACTATCGCTTACCATGAGTCTAGCCTGCCGGCGGGGTTGCCCGTCATAGAGTATCACGGTGGTAAAGTGTGTTCCACTCGGCACAGAATCATCAAGTGTGCATTGTAATGTAAACGTGGGTAATGATTGTCGTGTAGTGTAGTGAGCAACGAAAGAGTAATTAGAATGCTATATAGCATCTTGAGAGGTGTGGAGATGAAGAGGACTCCATATAGTACCGCGGCCAATGTACTCGACAACACTCGCCGAGCTTCTGTGCGCGAATTCAGTTTCCGCTTCGGTTGCTCGAGGCATGCCAATTTTCCTAGTGACCTAACAAAAACGGTACTCATTGGGCTCGTTCCGCTTCGTGGAGTCGTGTGAAGGAGTTTAAGTTCTAGTAATTGAGGCTGTATGCGAGTTTTGAGAAAAGAAGTCAACCTCGTGGGGAGTCGGACTCGTGGCAAGTAATAGCAGCCGTGGAGTATTGAAGATGACTTTCACTGGCAAGGGTGAGAGTCGATACAAAGTGTGATTTTAAGACTCTTCTCGCGTATCCGGTGATGGGTTGGCGTAGATAATGGCCTACAGCCCCAGCTTCTGTGTTTCGCACCCGTCCGGCAATCTTCCGGGTGACAAAGTGCCAAACCAGCCTTCTAGAACGCTGGTGCCAGAACATGATGTCTAGGCAATCGCCGTTAACACGCCAATCAAGTGGATCTTGCCGAAGACATCCTGGACGGGTCGATGGGTATGTAAAAAATGTCGGGGAATATTCACGCGTTGCCAAAAGATCCTGTTGTCATGTACGATTCCATCAGTATGTCCCAGATCACTATTGCAAAAGCGCACGTGCGCAGCCGAATGTAGTCGTACCGATGATCTGTCGTACAAAACGTGGTGGTCTGGCTGAATCTCCTTCCACGGTTCACGGTAATTAGGAGAAGTCTTCGTGGCCAGGTGGATACAGCCTGAAGAGGACATGTTTCGGTTGTGTACCATTGCGCCGATATTCATCAATTGCGTCTTGAACCTGTCCCGCCCACATTCGCAACCTTGAAGAACGCCTTGACACCCTCGATGCCATACCCCACTTCCTCGCCGGCTTCTTCGTCACGGAACGCGTTCATCAGCGTGGTCGTCCAGCGTCCACCCGTGCTCACGACCAAGGTCCTAAATTTGCCCTCTGGCAGGGAGGGTAATAAGATGGGCATGGATTCCAAGGGTGACAACGTCCGCGTCCAGTCGTCACTGAAGAGAAGTTTCCTGGTGGACTTGGGAGTTCCTCAATACTTCGAGCGCAGGTAAGCCGGTGTTGGGACTATACGTCCAATTCCTTGAGGACCATGCTTCAGGTGAGCACCCCGCAAAGACTGGGGACGGGTCCGACAACCGAAACGCGCAGATTCAAACTCCGACTCGGCACATATCAAGTTTGTCGTAGGGTTAGGGTTAACTTCTTGACAGCGATGGAGAAGGCGTCGCACCTTTCAGTCATTGTAGACTTGTCTCCAACGCAGTGGCATCTCTCCGCGCAGGCGAGCAATCCGTACCCGCTATCCGTCGAGACCTTTCTCTCCCACCTTCTCGCCTTCCTGAACGCTCACATCGCTTCCAAGCATGAGAACACCCTGGCAGTCTTTGGGGCATTCCCCGGTAAGAGGTTGGTGGGACGGCTCCCAGAGCCAGCTTGTGAATTCCGCTCACATACGTACTTCCGCGGAACAGCGTCATGCTCTATTCTTCGACAGAAACATCGACGCTTGTCGACGATGCCCCACCCCTCGATGCGAACTCATATCCACCCTTCAAAACGGTCGACACCACGGTTCTCCAGCAGATCACACGCGAACTGGAGGCGCTCGGCCACATGGAAGAAGAACGTACGCTGCATCGTTGCCTGTCTGAGATCGACGCGTTGAAATGGCACTAGCACCATGCGCTCTAGTCGGTGCGCTGACCAAGGCACTCTGTTGTATGTTTGATTGTCTGGCACGAACGCGTCATGTACGATAAGCATCGTCCTCGTTAGATATCAACCGAATCTCCCATCCGTCCACCTCCGCAACAAGCGTGGCTGAAGACCCAGCCATCCTTTCGGAACCACATATCCTCATTCTGTCGGTATCCCCGGACTTGTCGTCTTCCTATATTCCGGTTATGAACTCCATTTTTTCGGCGCAAAAATTGGTTTGTCTCGTTTGTCTGTTCATGTTGCTGACGTGACCGAGATGCTGGCACAGAAAGTGACCATCGATGTGTGTAAGATATACGGACCCGACACGGTCTTCCTTCAGCAAGCTGCACACCTAACGAACGGGTCGTATATCTACCTCGAACGCCGCGATGCGTTGCTCCAGTATCTTATTGTACGTCGTGTTCCCCATCCTGTCCGAGGTCAGTCCATTGGAAACGTTCTAGATGTCTTTCCTTTCCCCGCCGTCGATTCGCAAAGTTCTTGCCGCCCCAACCCAAGACAAGATTGATTTTAGAGCGGCGTGTTTCTGTCACAAGAACATCGTGGACATTGGATTCGTCTGTTCCGTCTGTTTGTCAAGTCCGTGCACCAACTCATGATACATACGGAGGTACTGACGTCAATGGAAATAGTCTTTTGCCAGCCTGTTCCTGTTTGTTCGACGTGTCGGTAAGTTCCGTCGGAAAGTCGTCTCGTGATACGTAACACTAACCCAATGGGATAGAACCAAGTTCCCGTTGAAAACGCTTCAACGTCTGAGTGTGGCTCGACCAATACCTCTTTTGTCAAACTCTCGAAACTCACACCCCCTTGCGAATATCAATAATGGCGCTCAGCGATCCATCTCGCGCCCCGCGAATGGCGGAATGGACAGCTGACCCATGTGATTATCTCTTTGTCGCAAACGGTTACATGCTTGAAAAGGTAGTTGCATCCCTAGTGACTAGATCCCCGGTCTCTACTCGTGGAGGGGTAGAACAGTGATATAAACAGGCGAGGCATTCGTCGCCAGGTCTGATTGCGAAGTCTTAGGACGACGTAGAATCTTTGCCTGCAGCATTTTTCACATTACTGAATCGGTAAAGAAGACTTTCCATACCTTGGGTGTAAGTGTTTCCGAGTTTGCGTACGCAATCGCCATGCTTTGCGTGGTAAATGCACACCACAACCTGGCTATATGTCCATTGGAGATCGTCAGTGAAAAGCGTACAATTCGACGGTGGTAAGCGCACGTATCACATCCCCCGACTCTTCTGCCTCCTTTGTCATTAAGAGAATACCCAGGTTTGGATGGGTATCACCGCGTGCTACAATTGGATCTTTGTTGCACTGTTAAATGAATCTACAGAGATCGAGTCGCCCGGACTTGCCATGAAAATGGGTCGACAATGTTTTAATCAGCGACTCGTGAACGTCAACCTCTGCATTCTCTTGTCTTGGACGGAGGACGTCCGCGACGGTGCGAGCCAGTCCAGTCCTCATAATATGTTCGCCAGTTCCTGCGCTCTTTATGATGATCAAGTCGAGATACGTGCGGTGCTTCATACCTGATATGCTACAAGCCATCCCAGCCCGTCCGTCCTGTGATTGTTCCGCCCAGCACCCCGCCCCAAACGCTGCGGCCTCGGATCAGTCAGCAACCCCGTCATCCGTACCGTCTCTATACAAAACAGATATCAATATGCTCACCTCTCCAATTCTCCCTGAATACTTGAGCAGTAACCCGCCACTTATAAACACATGTCAGCCATGTCGTATCCAAAAAACCAACACGCACGATCGCGGCAGACCTAGATACGCCCGCAGCCAAGTTGCCCTCTGAATCCCAAGCGATCGCACCTACCGTATCTTGCATCGCGTCCTGTGGGAGGTCCGTCGTGCCCGTGCCATCCGCTTCGTGTGCCTCGCCCACTGTGACACCCTCCAAGTCGTCGTACCGCTTCTTCCATCGCTGCCAGTCTTGCCGTGCGCGCGGGGCGATCATGCGCGTCGCGGCGTCGACCGTGTCGATTTCGTGTCGTTGCGCAAACGCACGTGCACCCGAGGAAACCAAGGTCCTAGAGAGTCCGGGTCCGATTCAGAACGTTTGTCCTTGTGGCGACGAACGGACGCGAAACGTATACATACAGGGGTCGAATGCGACCAAGTCTATCCGGCACACGTGCATGCCCGAGGATCGCACTGGCAAGCGCGATCGGATGACGAACGCCTGCACGTTGTGTGTGTCAGTCTCGTGCCTGTGGCAGAAAAGAAAAAAAAAGGAAATCGGACAGAGAAGGCACTGGTACCAAACGTGGGATCGTCGAGCAGGCAGAAGCAGAAAAAGAACAACTTGAAAAGACGCGCCTGATACAGCACCGACGCTCCCGAAATCACCGGTCCGCCCATCCATGATGGCGGCATCGCATTCGACGGTACCCTCGAACGTTAGGTTGGAGCCGTAGCCTTGATATGATTTTGCACCTCAGTTGTAGCAAAAGCAAGGAGGACCGGGATGGAAACGTACCTGCGTTGAGACAATCGTCATCTTCGAGGATAGTGATCGCATGTTCCACGATAGATAACGCGCTTGCGCACGAATGTTCGGATGTCATTTGAAGCGCTTCTGTGCACGCACTTGGTCGGACGAGGGCGCGTGTCAGTCGAGATGTCGGAGTGGAACATGATGATGTCTAATCACTATTTCATTGCACCCTTCACTTGGGCCTCTAATGTTTGACCGTGCTGCCCGGCGCCGCCATGCACGGCGACATAGAATACCCTTTGGTGCGTCATGAAATGGCAGTAAGAAAGCACCAGGCGAGTTGGCGCCAAAGACTCCGAAACCGTCGGGCTGAAATCAACGAGACAAGCAAGTCTCGGAAAAAGCCATGGTATTGCTAAAAAGAAATGTAAATACATGCAAGAAGTACACATGCAAAATCCTATACATCGTGAAGTCTAGTAATAAGGTCCACAACCGGATCCCCCATTCGTGAAAGTGGAATAATAAAAAACGACACACCTATCTGGTGTTGGTTATCCTATCTTTTCTACTTGTATGACTCCTGGATAGTGCCTCCACCCACCCAGTGCTACCCTTCGTCCAATCAGCACCTCTCTGCGACATCATCTGGCAGCATGGCACCCAACGGCATGGTCGCAATGGTGCCAAGCACGAGGATGATGTAAACTCCATACCCACCCATAAAGTTGTGTTGAATCGAGTACGCAAACAGTGACGTCGCTGACGCAGGACCGACAGCACGCACGATAGATGCAGTGGTCTGGGCGACACCGTTGAGCGCACCAAGGCATCGTCGGTTCGGGGCAGCAGCCGTAATGTACATTAGGATGCAGCCTACGATCTCAACATCAGTTTCAAGGCATAGACATGTATGAAATGACGCACTAAAGGACATGTCCATCATGATTGTTAACCCGAGGTGACAGATGAGCGCGACCCAGACCAGCCAATTGACTCCACACTGTTGAGCAATCCAGTTTATGACGGGGAAGAGAGAGAAAAGTGGGATGAAGCACAAGTGGCCGATGCGCAACAGTGTTTTGGGCCCTAGTCTATGTACGAGTGGGGCAAAACAGACGGCCTGGAAGAGGCCGTTACAAATGCCAAAGCAAGCCATCCAGAGTCCGATCTGCATGGGCGTGAAACCTAAACCCCCGTACTCGATTGGCGTAGAATAGAAAAGAGGTTGGAGCGAGTACACTGCTATCTCGAGGGCGGCAAGAACTCCATAGTTTGCTATGCGCAACACCCTGGGTGCGGTGAGAAGCTTGGAAAGAGGCATCGGCGCATCCGAGGGCGGCGTCTGCTGACTAACCGTGCCATAGCTAATCTCATGCCCACCAGCTTCTCTATCAACAGAAGAATGATGTTTCTCCGGTGTAGCAAGAGGGGGTAGAGTCTTGGTAGTTGTCAACTGTGGACTACGATATCAGTAAGCCCGGATCACTCACTTCTTTGAGAAAAAGTAGCGTGGCCCCGAAAGCCAACAATGAGAACCCAGCAGTGACACCACATGGTAAGAAATACGGAAACTGCGCCCAGAACGGAGAGCTGAAAAGTCGAGGAAAATTGTCTTGTGGCCGTGCAAGGGTCCCTCCGATGACTGGACTGCAGACGTTCAACTCGAATGGACATGAAAAGGATCTGGCTATCAGACTCACCCAACGGTCATGCCCACCGACCAAGCTATGGGTAACAAGGCTAATCCCTGAGCCATGTTCGTGGAGTCAGTCAGTTCCCCTAACATGCTCTTCATAACGCCAATGTTGCCGTTCAGGGCACCGGTGATACAACGGCTGAGCATATGACCAATAGGTGTGAGATCAGACGACCAAATGGACCAAGAAGACACACCTTAATACCAATCCGGTAAAGGTACGTGATAGACCGAAGCAGAACATCGAGATGGAGAGACCAAAAACACCTAATAGAAGTACGGGTTTGCGACCAATATGATCGGAGGCTCGGCTCCATTGGAGGACAGTCATGGCCTGTGTGGCGAAGAAGAGCGACTCCTGACACGCGATATCAGTGAGCTAATAGCGGCGAAGACTCTCACAGTTTTTACATACAATCATTCCGGCATAGTATCCTAAACGACGTTATCTCAGCGCTGTGAGAGGGGGATAAGGAAGCGGGTAGCACTCACCAACTTTTGTTTCGTCGCCGCCCGTGACGTCGATCTCGCGAACGAGCTGGAACGAGTAGAGTGAGGACGGGATCTAAACGCGACGAGGGAGGCGTACCTGGTTGATGAAAGGATATATGCACTGAGATGCTATGGGCTCGATCAAGACTGAGAGGAGGAGGGCACAAATCTGCAGTTTTGGCAGGGGGTTGGGTTTCTTGTGATCGATCCTGTCGCCGGCAGCGGAGAGCAGGGGCAGCTGTTCGTCGCTGTTGGTGTGAGCAGACGAGACGGTCATTCCGATGGCGAGAGGCGAGAGGAAGAGAGCAACCAAGGCGCGAAGAAGTGCACCTGAAAATTTTATAGGGCGAGGTTGTCGACGGCAAATCGTGAACACGAAAATGGGGAAAGGATTCCATTTACATACGCGGCTTCTAGAATGACACACAAATGTTCGCAGCAGTGACACAACGAATCAGCTGGATCCTTCCAGCCCGCTGTAAAAGCGGCTCAGCTGATGGGCCACATCAAGCAAGGTTCAGAAATTTTCAATCCGCACCAATCACCACTGATGCGCGCTGAAGTGCTGAGACCCGACCCGGGAACAAGGTCCGACATGGAACGATCCAGAATCACCGCGAACGCCATCGCGGTCGTGTCGGACAACCCAGTTTTGCCAGTGGACAGGTGTCACTCATGGGACACCCGCTGCGTGTCGGCTTCACCCGAGCCCGCCTAGCGAAGCACTCCTGGCAGCTGTTTTTCCCACCAGGCCATGTCCTCAACCTTGACACTGGATCGCGGTCTGCTCCGAAATGGCCTCCGCGCTGCATGGATCATCGCAGTCCTCTGGCTGGAGCTTGGCATGTTCCGCTTCGCTCTGCACTACTGTCGTTGGCCAGATACGCGCCAGGTGCGTGGCTCTTTTTTTTTCCCTTGTGTTAACCATGCTCATGTGCGACCTCAGCCTCACATTCCCGATTCACGCATCGTGCGAATACTCGTCATAGCAGATCCACAAATAATCGACCGTCATTCCTATCCTGGTCGTGGGCCACTTCTCTCCACACTCAGTCAATACCTCGTTGACCTTAATCTCCGAAAGAACTGGGATTCTGCATTCCGTCGTCTCCGTCCTCATGCCGTAGTGGTGCTAGGTACGCTCAAATAGTTGATGACCTTGTATCGCGAGCCGAAGGGCGTTCCAGGTGATATGATGGATAGCGGCCGTTTGTTCATGTCCATGTCCGAGTACGTGTATCGACGATTGCGCCTCGAGCGTTCCTTCACGTTTGGATTAAGGTTGGTTCATCCCCAGATATGAAGCCTATTTCAAGCGATATCAAAGCATCTTCAACATGGGAGATTCACCACCGCCCGTTTATTACCTACCAGGCAACCATGATGTAGGGTATGTCTCTTCCTACCTGCAGAGGATGCAGCATTTCATTTAGCCACCTTTTTAGCCTTGGAAACTTGCCACTATTCTCCCTCGAGGCTAACATGCGCTACATCTCCCACTTTGGTACCCGGAATTATCGCCGTGCCGCCGGGAATCATACCCTTGTGTTCATAGATGCTCCTGCCCTCGTTGAAGAAGAGGTGTTGCGTGCTGCGAGTGGACACACATTCGACAGTTGGCCTGCTCTCTCCAATGGCCCTGTAGAGTTCGTGAAACAGACTGCGTCGGCTGGTTCACTCGGTCCCGTTGTCTTGTTTACGCACATCCCCCTTTCTCGTCCTTTAGATGCATCCTGTGGTCCCTTGCGTGAGAAAGGGACGATACGGCAAGGTTATGGGCTCGGTTACCAAAATACACTCATGGACGGCGCAACAGAGTTCTTGCTCCAGTCTCTCAAGCCATCCCTTGTTATGAGGTTCGTCAACAGTTCATACACGCAGCATGCCCCTGACTGCGCAACAGCGGTGATGACCATGATTATTGTGAATATGAACATACTATTACTTCCTCTGATGAAAAGATTCAAGAAGTCACCGTCAAGTCAATCTCAATGGCAATGGGAATTCGTCGGCCAGGCTTTCAATTACTGTCATTAATTTCAACAGTGCCTTCTCCAGATCATATCACACAAATCCCGGTGCCTCCTCCTTTGCACGCCCCTTGCTTAATGCCAGATCAATTAGGAATATACTTTTATATCTATATTCCACTCATATTTCTAACGCTCCTCGTCCTACTTGCGTTGAACATCACTCGCGCGAATGGTGGTATCCGGTATCAAACATGGGGCACCAAGCATAGTCGTCAAGGCACTCCCGAACCACCACATGAATTAACCCGGGGCAACTCGTCGCACGCTGCCGACGCCGAATCTTTCCTTCCAGAACCCGCAAGTAAACCACGAGAACACCACTCGCGGGGTCGCTCCTACTCGTCACCCTGGATATGGCGATTCACGCTCGCTGGTCACCGGCGTCGCATCACGTTCCCAAACCCATTTGGAATCTGTCGGCGATCCAGGGTCGATCATCGATCGTCTCAGCGCGACGTGGGGGTGCTCGTTGGATTCCTACAAGACGTCGGGATGGTAGCGTGGCCACCTATGTTGGTGTTTTTGGGGATCTCGTTCTGGGTTATGCAGTGGTAGCATCGCGGATGGGTGCGTTAGACAGTGCTCAAAGAGGGTTTACTTTGCATTGCTCTCACGTCTTGGATAATGGTAAACTTCGGTCAGGTTTATTCACATGGCTTCCTTACATTTGTCTCCTATTTTACAATAAAGTGCATGACGATATCATGCTCATTACGCAGAGTGATGTTGTGGTACCTTGCAGCTGTGTTGGCGCTAATCGAGGATCGATAGTGTCGCCGTCTTAACGGAGCGGTTCTCATGATTGGCTTGACAGCCCGTGTAATATGCGGGTTCCAGTCTCCATCACCTACGGAACATAAGCAGTGCAGCCAGCAGCGAAAATATTGTGAGTCGAATTTGCGGCCATGATTGTCCGGGCGAGCACCCGGTACATATCTCAAGAATCCAGGGCAAGGGTCAACGACGAAAATAGGACATCAAGTGTCCATTTATATTTAAACCCGGTACGTACGAGATATCGACTGATGAGGGATTCAAAAAACCCCTGGTTGAGCTAGTTATGCGAGGCCACACGCTGCGTGAGGAATGGGCAGGCACACAGGGGGGGAGTACACCCGACCCAGAACCCAAGACCATTCGAGACTCCTTGAGCAGGCTATGCTGGACGTAGGACGCACGGGAGGCCGAAGAGACAGCCACCAGTCAACCAGACACTGCTACATCTCCGATCACCGAGGCCATGATCAATGCCACCTTTTTTGACCAAGCGCCAATTGGCGTCGAGGTTAAATAGTAATAGTGGCAGGGGCGATAACGCGTCTTAAATGCGTGGATATCGTATCGTGAACGACGTCCTCACAAATAGATAGATCGAGTTGGATCGACGAATGGTTATGCATCGCCAATGTGAGAAGGTGGTGAATCGATCCTGGAGGACGATTACCTAGATAATAGCGTTACGATGTTGGGTGGAGATCGCGCCACTGGTGGATTTGAAGAGACCTTCTTGATAATGACACGGATAAACGGAAGCCGATGTTGAGGGGGTCACCTCACTTATATGGCCTCATGGCTTCTGCGCAGCACCAAGAGAGTAAAACGCATTGAGTGTGGGGCTCAAGTGGAGTTCTTGTAACGTGTCGGCTGGACAACATACTGTGGCGTTGTTAGAACCATAGGCGTGTTGGAGGTGCTGATACGACGGTAAATTGGAGCTGCCTAGATGCAAATAAGAGGGAGATAAGGTATCGGATGCGTCCGGGCGGAATGGGGGAAGGAAGGAAGCGCTGAGGGGGAGGCGCAGGCAGTGCGCTGGTACACGCACCGTATAAATAAACCGAGCGAATCCTGTGACGAACTGACTTGCCTCCAGGATGCAGCAACGCCCGATATGTACAAGGAGGCCTGAAAGTGAGCGTAATCGTTTATAAAAGAAAGGAGAACGCCCGGAGGTCACCGTCCCCTGGCTCCTAGGGATTCCGGCCAGAAAGAGCCAAGGCTTTTATGCAAGCACGTTCGTCTTGTCAACCGACCCACCTGAACGGTTATAATCCCCTCCGTCCCCCCAGCTACCCCATCACCCGCCTCAGACCGTCGCCTCTCCTTCCTGGACCACCGTCGCCCCTCGCCCGCTACTGCATCCTCGACGGCTGCCAGTCTACCAGTAGATCCGTGTGCGACCTTGTCATCCCTGAGGAAGTGCAGGGTCTAAGTTCGGACTTGTCCGCGACGCTCCACAACCGTATCGATTTCGGCCTAGAGTCTTTTAAGCGTCACCACAAACCGAAAAGCACCCTCAGCCGTGCCACTTCTGACCCTCAAATACTTTCTACAAATACGACACAACCCATTCATATACCAAAGTCACCGTGCGTCTCTTCGTCCTCATCCTCATCCTCCCTCACGTTCCTCTAGCACAATGGCTTCGCTAGCCCCGCGCGCCGATTCCTTCAATGCCCGCGTTCGCGGTAGCAGCCACATCGACTTCAAGACCGCCACCACCGGCGTCGCCGCCAAGGCCATGCGCAACGACATCAGTCGTCTCGTCAACACCGTCGAGGATCTCGCTACCAAGAAGGTGTGTCCCATCCACCTGCCGTCCACCCACCCGCTGATCTGATCATCATCCCAGGCCTTCGATACCGAGATGCAATCCTTTTTCTACCTCTTCACCCGGTACCTCTCGGAGCGTGCAAAGAGTGTCGATCTGTCCGTATTTCCTTTTTCGCTTCGCATCTCTAACGTCCCATGTTCACGGTCTTTTTTAGTGACTGGGATCGTATCAAATCTCCCGCAGAGGATCAGATCGTCCTCTACGACACGTTGGTTCCACCCAAGGATCAAGCCAACCTCGACAGGCTTGCAGTACTCAAGGTCAATGGTGGTCTCGGTACCTCCATGGGTAAGCCTTCTTCCGGATAGTCTTCGATCATCCTGATCTCGCCCCGACTTTCAGGTATGACCGGTGCAAAGAGTGCCCTCGAGGTCAAGGATGACATGACTTTCCTTGACCTGACTGTCCGTCAGATCGAGCACCTCAACACCACCAGGAACGTCGATGTCCCGCTCATCCTCATGACCTCGTTTAACACACACGAGGATACTTTGCGAATTATAAAAAAGTACGCAAACCAGCAAGTCCGCATCACGACATTCAACCAGTCGCGGTACCCGCGCATCTACAAGGAGACCCTCCTGCCGTGCCCCAAGCGTGCAGACGATGACAAGAAGCACTGGTACCCTCCTGGTCACGGTGATGTCTACAACGCACTTTTCCACTCTGGCGTATTGGACCAACTGCTCGCCGAAGGCAAGGAGTACCTTTTCGTATCCAACTCTGATAACTTGGGTGCCGTGTATGTTTTGTCATTGGTCACTGTCCTTCGTTCATGCTCATCCACGAATTCTAGTGTCGACGAGAAGATATTGCAACACATGATCGAGAGCAATGCCGAGTTCCTGATGGAAGTCACTGACAAGACCAAGGCCGATATCAAGGGTGGAACGCTCATCGACTACGAGGGCTCCGTCCGTCTCCTTGAAATTGCTCAGGTTCCTTCAGAACACGTCGAAGACTTCAAGTCAATCCGCAAGTTCAAGATCTTCAACACCAACAACCTCTGGATTAACCTAAAGGGCGAGTATTTCGCATTCTCCCTCCGCGGGTGGACATTGACTCTGTCGCAGCCCTGAAGAGGATCATGGTATCTGAGGGCATGGAACTCGAGATCATCATTAACCCCAAGACCAATGACGATGGTCTGGCCGTCATCCAGGTATGTACTCGATGAATGACAGACATATCTTGGCCGCTCAACCAGGAGCGTAGCTCGAGACCGCTGCTGGTGCCGCCATCAAGCACTTTAAGAATGGTCATGGTATCAACGTTCCTCGTTCTCGCTTCCTCCCTGTCAAGTCGTGCTCCGACTTGCTCCTCATCAAAAGCGACATTTACTCTCTGCAACATGGCCAGCTCGTCCTGAACGAAAGCCGAATGTTCGAGACGACCCCTGTGATCAAGCTTGGTGACCACTTTAAGAAGATCCAACAATTCCAGAAACGGTTCAAGAAGATTCCCAGAATCATTGAGCTCGACCATCTTACGATCACCGGAGATGTCTACTTTGGAAGGAATGTCACATTGAGGGGTACTGTCATCATTGTCGCGAACGAGGGCCAGCGGATTGATATCCCTGACGGTTGTATTTTGGAGAATCGTACGTATTTTTTCATCCATCTAACTTTGGTCTTTTCTAATTGGGAGGTTGTAGGTCTGTTGTCTGGGAATCTCAACATGATAGTCCGTCTCTTTCGTTCTGTCTTGTTTAATGTCGAGCTCACCTGTCTCACCAGGAGCTTTAAACGATCGGAACGCTATAAAGGATTTTCGGTAAACATTTCCGGAGATTGAATCTCTTGACGCTTGGTTTTCGCGCGTGTTTTGCATCGGATTGTGGACTCTCCAACACCTAGTCATAGAGCAACTATTCTCAGTAAACCTATATTTTCTCCACTCAGGTCCCGTGTCTTGGATGTCGATGGCGGTAGGATAGTAGTGGTTCACATAAATGTATCACTCGGTTAGATGTTTTTTGACGTTTGAAAGCATCCTTCAGGCCAGACTCTGCACTCCACAACACTAGGAGGCTTCATTCGCTCGGACAATACATTAAGTATGATCCTGATGGCTACTCCATCCCAAAACGCGGCGCAAAGCACGATACCAGCGAAGAAAGCTGCGAACACGACGCGAGCAACTCTTGGGAGTATCCCACTCAGTCTGCATAAGCCTAGTCTGGTAAACGAGCAGAAGAAATTGTCACATATTGCAAAGATGTTCGCTACCATACGACTCTGACGAGGCGCTGACCTCGGTTGCTTGGACCGATCTTGGATGAGGCGCGACTGGAAAACATGGGGATAGGTTGTCCAACTCTCCTATGTCTCGAGCGGGTGGTCCCAGATGCTGTAAACCAAGCCAAGTTCTTTCGTGCCTGCCAGAGCAACCGCAAGCTGAGTTTCAAGTCATCGGGTGGAGCCTAGATTTGCTGTACAAGCTTGGAAGCTCTGTTCGCATCATGGCTCGTGCATTTGCTAGATCCTTTTGTGCTCCACTTGGATGGATCTGTAACTTACTGGAAGGTACCTTTGCCGTACATGAAAGTATTGGAGTTCCTTTCCGACTCAGAACGATCCGCCACCGCAACTACACTTTGACACTCCCAGCACACAATGTCGTCTGGTGAGTTCATGTCCTGCGTCACCCCGACTATGTAGAAATGGATCTAATGATTCAGGTCCTCCTGATCCATCCATGATCTGCTTGTATCCCGAGTTGCTCAAGGCTGGCACTCAATTTCGCCAGCAGGAATCTGAACAAGCGGCGCGTGCCGAGCCCCAGGACACAATGTCGTCCGGTTAATTCATACCCTCCGTCTCCCCTTACATCACGCTCATGATAGGAGATGGATCCAATGATTCAGGTCCCCCTGATCCATCCATGATCTGCCTGTATCCCGAGTTGATCAAGGCTGCCGCCCAACACAAGCAGGAATCTGAACAAGCGGCGCATGCTGAGCCCCAGGACACAATGTCGTCCGGTGAATTCATATCCCCCGTCCCCCTTTACATCACGTTCATCCGCTGTGCATAGCAAATGGTTCCGCTTATTCTGGTCCTCCTGATCCATCTATGATTTGTCTGTATCCCGAGTCGCTCAGGGCTGGCGCTCAACACAAACAGGAATCTGGTTAAACAGTCCCATCTTCCGCATACCGTGAACACCGTTGTACGTTGAGCAGACCGGCAGTGCTGTATAAACATGTATCTTATTTTTCCAATGGCTATTTTTATGTAAAGATTGTCGTCCCGGAAATGTTGACAGTGTAACTCATCCACTATAGTGATTTTGCCTCTTATGAGTCGTTATCATACATTGCAAGGCACTCAATCCCTCAAGCAGATTGGCTCTGACGCACTCCTCGAGTCCTCGATCTCGAAGATGGTAAGTGAAAAAAGTCAAGATCAACCAGATAGCGCTCTATCGAGCTGTTTTCGTCCACAGACAATGACTTTCAGGCGTTTCGCGCCATTTTAAAGTCTTCCGTGTCTGTGAACATTCGAGTCACTGCCATATACGAGTCTCAGGCTCCACTGTGCGGTTCTACACTTGCACCTGTAAGTCAACCCGCCACAAAAAAAAATCTGGGTGATGTTCTCAAGTGGTGATCATCTCAGCAACCTCAGCGTCTGTCAGTAAGCAATCCCATTATGACGGTGTTGACAGTTGCATGCGACACCTTCCAAAGAACCCGGTGGCGTGGCGGCACCTGGCCCGTCCAGTGTGCATGCCGAAGTAGCAGCTTAAAGAAAAGGGGTTGAAGCCAACAAGGAGTAGATGCTAATATGATCTTAGACCTTCCCCACGCCCCCATGTCCATTACGTAAGATTTGTCGTGCTTTGACAACTTCAGACAAGGTTGTCTTGAGAGGTTCAGCTTGCTCGTTCGCCATGTCCAGGAGCGGACTATCTTCCGAGGGTTTACCCCAAAATACCGTCAGAGTTGTCTATCGCGCTGGAAACAGAACGTTTGCCAGACTGTTCAACGGTGATCTTCTCTCTTGCAACCGTCCTAACACGCGCTCATTCACGTGCACGTAGAGCGTTCACTTGAGGAAGTAAAAAATGTCGTCCGAAGGAAACTTGGTCTAGGGTCGGAAACCGACGTGTCGCTCAAGCAAATGGGTTCTGACGCGCTCCTTGATTTGGAAGATGGTGAGTGCAAGGTCTACCAGATACGGTCACGAGCATGCTCAATCGTGGTTGTTGTCGTCCAACAGATGGTGACTTTCAGGCGTTTCGCGTCTTTTTGCAGTCTTGTGTGTCTGTGGACATCCAAGTCACTGTGGGCGAGTCTCGGGACTCGGCTGTGCCGCCTACGGTTGTACCCGTGAGTCAACGCATACTAAATCTTGGTGGCATACTCAAGTTGTGTTTATCACAGCAGCCTCAAGAGCAACCGACAGCAAGCAAGCCAACCACGATGTCCCCACCTCAGGCATCCTGGGTGATGCCAGGGAGCGCAGCAGCTTTATCCTACCACGCCGAACTCATAAGAAAGCGCAAAGCGTCATTCGAAAATACCAGTACCGGAGCTTCTGGCACGCTTGCAGAGCGAGGGGACCTTATTACTGTGACTCCTGTTGCGTCTGCGAAGACCGCAGAGTCTTCTGCTGCTCCTCAGCCAGGTCCCTCTGTAGAACCCCCGAAGAAAAAACAAAAAAAAGAGTCTACCAAGGCCAAGCCTACAGGGCAGGGGGTACCGCCGACCCCTATCGTTGTAACTCCCATTACGTCTGCAAAGACTACAGAGTCTGCTGCTGCTGCACAGCCAGTGGGCGCTGTAGAGCCTCCGAAGAAAAAAACAAGGAAGGAACCCACGAAGACCAAGCCTACGGAGCAGGAGGCACTGCCGGAACCTAACGCTGCTACCTCTGATGCGTCTGCAAAGGCTGTAGAGTCTCCAAAGCCACTAGACGCTGATGAGGCCCGGAAGAGAAAAGAGCAGAAAATGCCCGCAAGGAAGAGCATGCCTATGGAGTATCGCGCAGTGCGGTGGCCTGCCTCTGTTACCCCTGATGCGTCTCCACAGGCTACGGAGTCTCCAGAGCCACTAGACGCTGATGAGGCCCCGAAGAGAAAAGAGCCGCAAATGCTTGCAAGGAGGGGCGGGCCTATGACACTGCGGGGGCGTGCCGCTGTTGCCCCTGATGCTTCTGCAAAGGCTGCAGAGTTTCCGGAGCCAGACACTGATGAGGTCCCGAAGAGAAAAGGGCCACAAATGCTTGCAAGGAAGAGCGGGCCTATGGCACTGCGGGGGCGTGCCGCTGTTACCCCTGATGCTTCTCCACAGGCTGCAGAGTCTCCAGAGCCACTAGACGCTGATGAGGCCCCGAAAAGAAAAGGGCCGCAAATGCTTGCAAGGAGGGGCGGGCCTATGGCACTGCGGGGGCGTGCCGCTGTTACCCCTGATGCGTCTCCACAGGCTGCAGAGTCTCCAGAGCCACTAGACGCTGATGACTTTCCGAAGAGAACAGAGCAGGTGTTGCCTGCAAGGAAGATTATTTCTAGGCGGGGGTATGTTTTTCCTTATCGGAAACATCTATATATACCGCCTGCGGAAGATGTTCAAACCACCGAGGGTGCTGAGAGTCCTGCAGCGAAGGCTTCTGGGTCCAAAACTGGGCTAAAGAAATCCACTACTTTCGATCGTGGGGACGAGGTGGGTTTCTGTCGCGGATGGATGGATCTACTCACATCCCATTCGATTACCTTTTAGGCGGGACCGAGTGCGCTAAAGGACACTGAAGCATCTGACACACCAGTAAAGAAGCAAAAGAAACAGAAAAAGGATGGTGGTACCCGCTCGAAGAAGTCGTCTGCACGTGAGTCCTATCTCCACGTCCTGGTTACTGCAATGTGATGCTGATTTTGATATTCCCTAAGCTGCCGACCAAGATGGTAATTATCTTGACTGACGTTAGTCGCAGTCTAGTGCTTACTCTTCCCGACGCAGGTACCGACAAACCGATCGACCAACCAAGTAATTCAGCTCCTCTTCAACCAGGTGAAATCGTTAGTTTCGAGGATCTAAATATATACTCATTGCATCCCAGCAGCAGAAAACCCTATCGAGCCGAGTGAGGAGGGTGGTGCATTGGAAAGTAAGGCCTATTCTGCTTGACCACCGTTTCAATAACGCCGAAAAAGCATACATAAATGCGCCCAAGGGAATGGTTTGTGCCTGTCAGTAGTGTTCGCCTCTGAAGCGTTAAAGACTTATGAATGTTAGCATAGTTATCCCCCAAACGAGTGCAAGTAAGAATGTCCGGTCCGAAGTAGCAGCAGCAATTTTGTCTGGTTTCCCCTCTACATTGCCTGAACCTCCTGCGAAGGAAAAGTCCGTAAAGAGAAACACCAAAAAGTCTTCTGCATCTTCTAGTGCATTGCCTGTGGAACGTACGACTGTGTTGGATGCCCCTGCTAACGAAATACCGAACGTACCTGCAGAGCACGGACTTGAACAAACGATTCTGACCAATGAGCTACCACGACAGACTCCGGATCTAAATGGCCCACCATGTCCTATTTGCTTGGAAGAACCCTTCCATATACGCTATTACTGTCCCATTGTTCTGAAAGGTCCTGATGCTATTCGAGAACGATTGGAGGAGCTTAAGAGAACGAATATGGGTGACCAACATCTGTTTATCAAACAACTAGAAGGTCTTCTTCGTGAATCAGAAGGTTAACATTTCACTCTCTCCTTTGTTCTAGACTTGACGCTTACCCTATGCTAGTCACGTCCAAGCCCTCGTTGGATGACACGCCTACCGATGACGTGCAATTGGACAAGGTTTCGCCGCCGCCCAACGCTTCTCTCTCTAGGACTCCAAACATGCTTAGTAATTTCTACTTGTCCGAGGTAACAGTGGAAAGCAGAGACGAAGGGAGTAGCTCGGACAGCTCTGATGGCACGTCGGACGAAGAGGTTGAACCCCAAGGATCATCGGCTCCCCAGAGACAGAACACCCCAGACAAGCAGCCTTTCCCCCTAGAAGCAAGTGTTCGTGGGCCAGTGTCAGATTCCATCAGTCTCATGCTTGGATATGACTCCTCTCACTCGGAAGAGGACCAAGTAGAATTGGAAGAAGATCTGGACGAAGAGACTAGTCGGTCGAGGCGTCAGCCGTCCACGCGCATATCACATCGCTCCGACTCCGAGAACGGGGAAGAAGAAGAATCTAGGCCGCCTTTGCCTTCGCGCTCAGCTGAATATACCTCGAATGACCTGGGACCCGGCGTACAAAATTCCAACAAGTCCTCGGAGAAATCCGCCGAAAACCGGGGGGGCGACGTTGTCATGCAAGATTCTGTTGATCCTCACGTTCTCGAGGGACATGATGATGATAGCAGCGAGGAGACGCATGTAGGATCCGAGGATCGCATGGCCGTGGATGAGTCCATGGGAGAAAAGGGTGTCATTACTGGTGTTCAAGAGCAGCCCTCACCTTCTGTTCCCAGTGCCACTGTTGTGCAACCTTCGGATGCTCATAGTGATGAACCACAAGAGTCCGCAACAACACAAGTTGATTCCGCTCCCGAACGAGACGGCAGCGTACTGGTAGCTACCAAGGTCCTTAAGGAGGTCGAGGTTGATCCGATAGAATCCGCGGAGGACTTGGCACCTCCGGTTGCTTCACGCTCGTTGAACGCCGACCCCATTGAAGCGCCTTCCGAAGACATTGGATCCCTCTTCAGCAGCTTAACTCAATCGACTCCGAAGCCGGGCGTATCGAAGCGGATCAAGACTCGCAGTGGTCAAGTCCTAGATAACGAAGCTGACGGTCCTGTCCTGCTCGAACAGCTAGCTTCGGAGGCCGCGAACGAGGTGACTCCTGCGCCAGTAAAGGGAAAGTCGCGAAGGAAGTCCTCCATTAGTCAAGAACTTGTGCCAAGCCGGAGAAGTCCTCGATTTAGCTGCCCGCCACCCACAAGCACGCCCGCAGCTGTGGCGCTGTTGAACCATAGGTCCAAATCCGGAATTCGAATCGGTTACGGTAAAGGGGTCAGGACGCCAGCGAAGCAGGCAGAGGAACGATTGGACGCTTCGAGGAGCGGTGCCAAGGACGCGGCGCAGAAGATGGCGCGCATCGCTCCCACTCCTTCGTTGGATAGATGGGAAACACTCGCAGAACCGTCGTCCCCTTCTGCACAGCTGGACGAGCCGTCTATGCACATCGACGAGTTGATGTCCAGCAGTCCCTATCCCGAAGAGGATAACCTTGTACGTCCAAACAACAAGGGGAAAAAGGTTCGACCCCGCAAGGCTGCAACGTCTAGTCAGGCGGAAAGTTCCCAGGGGAAGAAACGATTGTTCGATCCCTCGTCCAGTCAGATACCCTTTCCATATTCCCAGAACTTGACCGGTCCGGTGCCTGCAGCGTCACTCAATGGTAAAGAGAGTGAGGGGGTGACAGATGCGGAAGATGAGCCCAAGGTAGTCAAGAGGTTGGCGAAAGCACCTGTTCGGTTTCGTCCGTTGTCCCAGCTGGCTACCCAAGCGACGCTCTTCGCTCCCAGTCTATCCATGACTACCAACAAGTCCGTGATTAACGGGAAGGCGAAGAACCACGCTGCCAATGAGGAGTCTTCTTCCTCGTCTTCCTCGTCTTCCTCATCTTCCTCATCTGATGCGGACGAGGCAAATGGGTCAGGACATATCCCTCGAGGACGAGAGGCAGGGGTTGCATTGAAGACGAAGAAGAGGAAGGGTCTCTTGTCTAAGTTTTAAGGGTATATATTATTGGATCAAGTTGACGTCGATCTCACTTATCGGTTTGTTCACGGTCTTGACGGACGTAACGTTCACGTTTCTCCTTGTTTCCTCGCCTTGTTTTCTCCATGACCCATCACGCACGTTTTTTATGTGATCTATAAGTTTTCATTTCATGTACGGATACGTTGCACATCGCTCTCTCTGCTGAATAGGTTACTCGAGATCAAATCCGTAATACTGATTACATCGTCTCCTGTCGTTTTGTCGTTCGTTGGAAGTGCATGTTTATACCAAAGGTGGACTTGTCGCTCATCGCATATGCTTTCAGTGGATTCTGGAATTTCTCTCGGGGGTGTAAGTGGTCGAGGGCCTTTACCTACTAGCCAATCGGGGTCCGGGCGGATCCAGTCTCTCCAGCCGAGGTCCGGATCGGCGTACGGTACAAATTTCAAACTTTCAGGGGGGGCGCAACGGAAACTCGTGTCCCGTCGTTACCACGCACGAAGCAATCACTCCGAATGACTTTTCATTATTTGGTAGGGAAATAGACATCCAGCGTACTACCTACTTGGAGTGGGTGCAATAATATTGGACGAGTCAGCGTTTCCAGAAGCGGGTGTCACGTGGTTGGACAAACTCGCTATAAATGATGCCATCACGCCTCCCCCCAAATTTTCACTGCGCCCTAGGTGATATCAGTTCATTCAGTGAGCTCTCTGCTCGTACATGATATTCACACAGAACACCCGCGACGAGTATGTACTCCATTCCTCGCCTGCCTCCCGCCCTGATCGTCCTGCAGTTACATCTCTGATCTTGTGTTTTCTCTCCTGAGTCTCTAAAAAGTTATTCGCCCACTATGATTGCTCGTACTCTGATTCGAAGCCGACCTTTCATCCGTGCCTTTGCTACCCATGCTGGCCCAAATACTGCCCTCCCCGCCGTCTTGCATCTTAAAACCGGACAATCCTTCCATGGCCGATCTTTTGGAGCGCCAAAGAGTATCTTTGGAGAGACCGTTTTTTCAACTTCAATCACGTCCTGTAAGAGCATGCTCTTCAGATCCGATTTAACCTCATTGACATTTGCCAACAGACACAGAGTCCATGACTGACCCTTCCTATCGGAACCAGATTCTAGTCTTCACCACTCCTCTCATTGGGAATTATGGGGTTCCTAGCAACAAGGCTCCCATTGACTCTCAAGATGTCGGCGTCGTCATGGAATCCGAGGGAATTCAGTGTAGTGCCGTCGTGGTTGCAGACGTCGCAGAGAAATTTTCTCACCACGCTGCTGTCGAATCTCTCACCTCCTGGTGTCGCCGCTTTAACGTCCCTGGTATTACTGGCGTTGACACTCGCGAAATCACACGTCTGTTGCGTGACCAAGGAACTACTCTCGGTCGGCTTGCTGTCGGGGTGGACGCCTCGGCTCCTGCGCCAACTCCCGAACAGTACTGGGATCCCTCTACTGAGAATCTTGTCGACCAGGTCTCCACAAAGGTCCCATACCACCTTAACCCCGACGGAGATATCCGAATTGCTGTTCTCGACTTTGGTGCCAAGGCAAACATCCTTCGTTCCCTCATCCGTCGAAACGCCGCAGTGACCGTGCTCCCTTGGAACTTTGACTTCAACTCCATCCGTGACCAGTATGATGGCTTATTCCTTACCAATGGTCCTGGCGACCCTAGACACTGCATGGAGGCTGCGTTGAAGCTTCGCGAGACCCTCCAGGGGTGGGGCAAGCCCGTCTTTGGTATCTGTATGGGTCACCAGATCATTGGCATGGCCGCTGGTCTAGAAGCATACCGCATGACTTTTGGGAACCGTGGACACAACCAACCCGTCCTCGCTTTGGCTTCTTCGGGCTCCATTAAAGCTGGTCGTGTTTATGTGACGAGGTGGGCTTTACTTGTTTACCGTGCAGGGACTAGGCTGATCGTAATGTTTCCAGCCAAAACCACCAATACGCACTCAAATTGACGGACCCCTTCCCAACAGGATGGGAACCATTCTTTATCAATTGTAACGATTCCTCGGTCGAGGGTATCAAATCGACAGAGGACACTGGCAAGAAGGTTTGGGGTGTACAATTCCACCCTGAGAGTGCCGGTGGTCCGTTGGATACCATGGAGGTTGGTGCTTTCCATCTGGTACATACAGCATCTGATTTGTTCATCCAGATGTTTACGGATTTCCTTGGCGAGTGTCGTGCCTACAGGCTCGCGTTACCAAAGGCCACCACTGTGAACTTGACCAGCTCACACAAAAACTACGCTGTCCCTCGTCTCCGAGAAATTTCTGTTAGTGCTTGAATTGCGTGTCATCGTGACTTGTAGTTGTAGTTGGGTGTACGAATACGCGACGTAGTTGTAATGATTCCAATGAAATGCAGAGCTGTTGTCTCGATTCGCCTAATTTGGGTGTCATTAATTTATGGGCGAATGCACATTTCCCCCGCACCATCAACATGAACTTTCTCGATACCTATGACATAGCGGGTACGGGCACAAGCACCCCGCCTTGCAGTGAACGACAGCCCGAGCAAAGCCTCGATGAAGAGGTCTCACAGGTTATTGGACAACTCGGGCGTTTCTGGGGAGGGTTTAGGAAACAGGTATGCACGAAACTGTCACTACTGCATCCATGCACCAAGAATGTTCATGGGCCGATAGAGTGAAGCAGTACTTGCAACTGCGCGACGGGACTTGGGTCAAGTCGTCACGCAGGCCCAGCGCGAGATCGAGAAATTAACTGCTGCGGAGACACAACCACACACATCTGACGCAGAAGATGGCGAAGAAGAAAGCGATCCTGATGAATCTACGGACACGCCCACCGCAGGTACGACGCGACCTGCTAGCACCGATCCTGGCGGCGAGGCAAGCACCTCCTCGGGCACTACCCCAGCCCAGTCCTTTTTCGCCCGTCTCCAATCATCGATCCCGCCCAACATCGTTTCGGCTGTTCAGGCGCAACTCCCCGACAGCCTCGGGAACGCGCAACACATTGATCTCGCACAGCTGGGGAGCACGCTCTCTTCCGAGTTTCAGCGCATGCAGGGCGTGACGCGCGCGCAGGCAGAAGAGTATGTGCACAAGAGCGAAGCGCTGCTCCGCGAGGTGATGAAAGAGGCTGGGGATGTGTTACGGGAAGCCGTCAAGGTCATCCCGCCTGAAGCAAGTGCTACGGACGCGCTTGTCGTCTGGGACGGTGCAGATATCTGGATGCTACCCGGGTTGGCTGCGAGTGCGGATGGGTCGACGACTGCTGGTACGGCGTCCAAAGGTAAGGGTAAAGAGGTCGATTCTGGGCCTTCTTCTGGGCGTCCGTCAGAGGATGCACGTCGGGCGGTGGCGACGCGCGCCGAGTCGCTGTTGAAACAATTGAGGAGTAACCCCGAGATCATCAAGCTCGATCCTGCTGTGGACACTTCCAAGGAGGCTTATCTGGCTTGGGCGGAGGCAAGTGAAGCGAGCGGGGAAGGATTTGGCACAGATGTGTGGAGAGAACGCATTGCTGAGGCGCTGTCGGATCCTTCGGATGGGGCAACGCTGCAAGCTACCTTTGCTACGCTTGGTATGTATTCGTTCATTTCTAGCACGATGACTACTTCATTCCGGCTGCTTAGTACCCTCGTCTATTCCCGAAGAAGTCTTCTGGGTCAGATACTTCTTCCGAGTGCACCAGATCGAGGCAGAGGAAAACAGGCGGAAAGCACTACTACAAGGTAAGCTGTAACGGACATGAGATACGAGGTTACTAAACTGCCGGAAAAAAAAGCGACTGCGGAGAATGAAGACGACTTTAGTTGGGAAGACGACGAAGACGAGTCTGTTGACACAAAGGAAGCCTCCACGTTTGCCAACCCACTCGAGTCATCACAGCATACGCTTGCTCCTCCCAGGACGACGTCTACGTCGGATGTCCTGTCGCTACCGTCGTCGCACGCGCAGAGTCCTAGGGAAAGCAGTGAGGAAAGTTATGATGTTATTTCTGGAAATGCTAGCAGTACAGGGGTGGCTGAAGCAGAAGGTGAAGAGGAGGAGGAGGAGGAAGAGGAGGGAGAGGAGGGAGAGGAGAGAGAGGATAGTGACTGGGAGTGACGGACAGTTTAGTCCTGCGTGTACGAGTGCCTCGTCATACCAAGTATCTGTTACAACAACTTCGTTTTACTGTAACAACTTTTTAGCTGGTAGATTCTCATGTCACCCACTCGGCACGTTTGCGGCAAGCCTCACAGCATTCTAAACTCAGCTCCAGCAATGTCACCGACATCGATTCGCTCCGTAGCACTCGCTAGATGTATTGTCGTCCTGTGGATAATGAGCTTGAGCGTCAATACGACTGCCGAGGTTGTTGTAACGGGTCAAAGGAATCAATTATATATATAAATAAGAATATTTGTTTTTATATACCGATCAGGGCAAATGGCAAAGTCATGACGGCACTGAATGGGCTCGCCCGTCCTGGGCCCGTCCGTTCTTTTGACAGTACTCCTCGTTACACCCTCGAGTTATGCGGAATGAGCTCCCTGTATGAACGACGCCTTTACAAGTCGCGTCTACTCTCCAAGCCCATCCTTATTCTCGCTCTCCGCTTCATTTGGGTCATTCTCGTCATCTGGTGCGAGTTCGGGGTTTTCTTCTACAGTTTATCAAATTGTAGATGGCCCGACAAGGTCGAATTCCGATCCGTGAGTAGCACCATACGGAAGTCCCCAAGTGCACCCCGCTGACATTGTTTCGTGTAAAGACTCGTTTACCGTCCGGTGTGAAGCCCACACGAGTCCTCCTCGTCACAGATGCTCGACTGCGAAACCCTTCCGTCTCTGCATTGAATTCCTGGTTTGGTTACGATTCTGATACAGCGTATTTACGCAAGAGCTGGAGAGTCGCGTCACGTCTCCGTCCTGACGTGGTCATCTTTCTCGGGGACACGTTTGCCTCGGGCCGCTATGTTGTCAGCGACACAGAGTACGTATCTCCCCTCATGCCAAAGTGGACGTGTCCATCGGCTATTGGTGGGCGGTACTGACCCAACATGAAATAATAGGTACGACCAATACTACCGTGCCTTTGAAACGACTTTCCCTCGGGATGTTTCCATGTCGTTCTACCTCATCCCTGGGAACAACGATATAGGGTGTGTCGCGGTCTCTTCCGAACGAGTCCAGGTTTGAACCCATACTCACAGGCTTGGCGATTCGTTGTCTTTCTCAAAGGATGCACGTCGGTCCTTTGAAAACCGTTTTGGGCCACTGAATCGAGTGATCCCTGTTGCGGATCATCAGTTCATCCTGTTGGATGCACCGGGACTGGTAGAGGAGGATTATCGCCGTCATGCGCATGGGGAAACCTACGATCATTGGATTCCACTTCCCGGTGGACCGATTGAATTCGTACAGTCAATCTCTACCCAAGAAGACGGTCATGCAGCAGCACCAAAGATATTACTCAGTCATATACCGCTCTCTCGGCTGTCGAGCAAATCTTGTGGGCCGTTGCGTGAGAAGGGTTCGATACTCGCAGGGGCGGGGAATGGCTACCAGACGATGCTTGGCAAACAGACGACCGAGTTTTTGTTGAAGACATTGCGACCATCTGTGGTGTTCAGGTGAGACAACCCTTGTTGAGCGTCGAATTTGGGTTAATGACATGACTAGTGGCGACAATCGCGACTATTGTGAAGTCATACACGAAGTTCCTGGTTCTGATCTGCAACCCAATACTGTTCGAGAGGTTACCGTCAAATCGTTCTCTCCGAGTCGACACATCCGCCGGCCAGGTTTTCAGCTCCTCTCCTTAATCCCTCCATCTTCCTCACCCATTGGGCCGACTTTCGTGGATACGCCCTGCCATTTGCCTGACACGCTTCATGTGTTTCACTCAATACATGTTCCTTGCTTCATATTGACAGCGCTCGTCTTGCTATACCTGAACGTCCGCATTTCGCGTCACAAGAAAAGTCTTTCTTATAATCTCTCGCCCATATCATTGACACGACACAGTCGATCGTCGCATCCAGAGCCCGAATCGGCCATATGGACCCCTCGGACCCCACTCAAGTCAAGACTCCAAACGAGTCCAACTGCACCATTTCCCCTCTCCGCGCGACTTTCCAGCTCACAATCCATTCCACCTTACCGCGCCTCTCCCATGTCCACGCCTCAAAGTTCCCCACTGCTCAGTCCGATCACGCTCTTCCCATCCGGGGACGAAGGCGACATGGAGGAAGACCACATCGGTCTGTCCCACTACACTCTTCGGCGCGATCTACCGTACAGTAGCGGATGGCAAGGCGAGCACGATGATGACGTCGCACGAGACAATGACACGTTCCCGGAGCGTCCATATACGCGCGCCGGGCCCGCACCGCACTTTCTCCCGCCGCCTTCATCACAGCATGCGCGGGCACGATGGTCGTGGTCGTGGTCGTTTGTGTTTTGGGGGCGGAGACGACGGATGACGGTGGGTGTGCCTGACTGGATGGCGTGGCGAAGCTGGTTGAGCACGTCGACGTCGGCGTCGACGGGTCACCAGAGGTGGAGAGGACGGGGACTCGTGTGGGGGTTTGCGAGCGATTGTGTGAGCGTAGGGTTTCCTGCGGTCATTGCATGGGCCGTGATCGGCTGGTTGTTCTTTTGAGGCGCGGAGGACGCTACTGTGCATGAGGGGGGGATAGATTACTGGCGTGCTAGCTCGTCGATGGCGTAATGATTACCTAGAATCGTTTGATAGATGTTCGTGTTTCGACGCGTACATGATTTTACTGCAATGGATATTTATCTACTACATCCTCACACGACCCGGGGGTCGTGACTCATGCTCAGGTCTTGTTACTCTGAAGCCAACGCAGGACATCCCCGACTCCCACGAAGTGGGGGAGGGTTTTGTCAGCCAGAATCGTTCCGCTCCTGCAAAACGACCCGTGGCAAAAAATTGCGTAATACTATATAGTTTCACATGAACGTGAACGTGACTCGTCCTTTTTTCATAGTCTGTTCGCTAAGTTGCTTCAACCGAAAACTTGAGCTCGTTCCCAATCCTAAAGCCCATGTGAGTCCTTTTGCCCCCATTCCTGTTCATTCATCTATCACTCATCATTTGCAGGTTTGTCGACAAGGCCATTTGTGTCGTACCGTGTGTCATTGATGACCACCTTAGCCCCCCAGACGGGCCCCATGATATTAAAGATTATCCGATTTTCTATGATCCTGTCTACTACCCGAATGAAAACCACGAATGTTTCGAGACTCCCAAAAATTTCTGTGTATGGTTGAACAATGCACTTAAGAACCATGCTTTTTACTCGGACGACATGAACGAGCGCAATCTGGACTCTCTTTATGTCAATATAATATACATGGCCGCTTCATCCCTCCCGGATGTTTTCCTTCGAAAAGGCTCATCGAAGAAATCATGTATGCAGGTTCTTCTAAGCGATTTCACAAAGCAGCGTGCCGCTCTTGGCAATTCAACTTTCGATTCTCTCCAGCAAAAGCTCAAAGATGTCCCTTTACCCAATGGCTCCCAACACAGCCTCCTTGGTTCATATCTCTTAGAGCCTATCTGTACATACTTGATCTCGTGCAATTGCATCCTCGTATTGACCTTTTATTGCTTTGGTGTGTAGTCCGAAGTTTTTCCAGGAGTCGGGGACTTGGCGCAAGTGCGCTGTTACCGATATTATATTTGACTAGCGCGCTTTTCCTCGAAACCACCTGCCACTGGCATGCCGCAGGGACGATAAATTTAAGTCACTGCCACCGGATTGATTAGTCTGGTAACCAGACTACGGATATCATTATACCGATCAAATCATGAACAGCGACGGGGCCCGCATACTCACTTCATTTCACCACAGGCAGGTTGGCGGCTCTGCAGATTGGCCCACTCATGAAGCTTGGAAGTTGCACTAATCCTGAAAGCCTGCCCTATCGTTCCTGTGCGTGTACGTGTACTCATTCGACTCCACCTCTTCACACTTACGAGATCACGGCACCTCTCATGACCGCAAGGCAACAGATTCTAGTCACGCTCCGTGACGCCTGTCTGCAAGCGATAGCACTTTGACACTAGCTCTTTTGCCTGTAGACAAACCGGCTGGAAGTCGCAAATCTGAATGTCACGGTAGCTGGTGGAACCACCGGCCTGCCACGCAGCAGCGCAGCAAGCACCCGTGATATGATCCAGATAAATGTATGTTCAGTCACGCTACATCCGTGCAAGTGACTTGCCATCAAAAGAACAACGTTTAATATCACACTTCTTAGAGTGGAGTCACAGCAACTTTTGAATTGAACCTTCTGTCCCACAAGGCAACGGCGCTCTTCAGCTCGGGGACAGGCGGGCAATTTCCATACGTGAGTGGTCCAGAATGCTCATCGATGCTTTATAAAGCATGAAGGCTCAACAGTGTTAGTAAGATACCATATCCCTCAGAAACTCGCATTCCGCAGCGCAATAACTGAAGACGGTCATCGATATGGAGTACTTCCGAACGTTGCTCGGGGGAATATTTGGGAATCTTCTTTCTGTTATCATCCGTCGCTGGTCGATAGCCTGGCGTCTCCCCTTTTCACTGCAAGCACCCAACAATGATGCACAAGTACCACCACCCACTGGTGTAACGTTTTCCCCGGCCTCTCATCCTGCCAACCCATTCCCACAAACCAAATCCGTTTCCCCGTCGAACGTCCTGAAAAAAGCATACCCAGATGTATATCCTCGATGCAAACAAACGCTCCACTGCTCTCTCGGCGACGCTACGGACATCATTCCTCAGAGAAACGGCTTCGTTCACACTGTCCTTGAATGCTACAGCAGACACAGAGCACTCGTCCTGCGCCCCGATGATGTCTGGTTGGCCATCATGACGCAGTTCTACTGTTTAGTCAATGGTCGCGCTGAAGAATTGCGGTCACTGTTTGTGCAACACGATGGCAAGAAACAGTTGACGATGGTATTCAAGGAGCTTCCACGCACTTCTCTGGACATGGACAATCTTGTCGGAACGTTCGCGGAAAAAATGTCAGAGGCTGTCCAGCAAAATATCGTCGATCCAGAGCTCCGTAGTTGGATGCTCCCCGCGTTTTCGACGACAACCAGGACGGACCTTGTCGCCACTGCTTCCGTGATGCTGGGGACAGTGAAGGAGTACTTTACGTTCCGCATCATGCTTCTCTGCGGAATTCCCCGCGTCACTCTTTTAGGCGAGAAACAAGACTGGGAGGCGATCGTTAACAGGATTGAGAAGTTGAAAGAGTTTGGCAGCGATGCTATAGCGTGGTACCGCTTGCTGCGCCCTGTATTGTCCAGGTTCCTGCGCGCGTTCGATGACCCCCATCATCTTGATAACCTCGAGTTCTGGAACAAGGTCGCCCACTACCAGAGACTAGGGAGCGGGCCTACCTGGCTTTCTGGTTGGATTACGGCTTTCATGATGTTTGACGAGAAGGGCAAGTGGATGGGTAGTACTAATGAGACGGTGGGCACGTTCCTTCGTACAGAACGCGATCGAGGTATTGATTTCAAGTGTTTTTTGACCAGACAGACGCCGATTCTTATCATGAGACAGGGAGGGAGCTCGTACTCGATGGGGTGACGTATCCGCTCCTCGACAGCGAGGCTGTTCCAGCCGGG
>JBBPRQ010000110.1:0-66127 GCA_038093095.1 Boletus insuetus
TTCGGAGAATGGCGTATCATCATCGGCACTGATGCGACAAAGAAGCTAAGGGACTTGGCCACTGGCGACAGGAAGAAATGCGCTATCGTTGTGAAAAAGATCAAGTATGTCGCCTGCTTGCTGCTTTGGGGCGAATTGATCATTGCGATAGGCAACTTTCAAAAGGGCAATTTTCTGATGAAAATCAGAAAAGGTTGAATGGCTCCTCCGAAGTCCCTATATTTGAGGCAGGGATGCAGCGTGACCTTCGGCTCGTCGTAGGTCTCTTCTCTTGGTGACGGTGGTGACTATTCATTCCCAACCAGTACCAAGTCGATGTCGTCCCCGACCATGATGGGGAGGTGGGTTCAACCTATCCATAACCCGTGACTAGTCTGAAATGCGTCTTCGTAGGTGGAGCGACAAGGTATTAGGTTTTAGGCACACTATCCTCCTGCAAATGCAGACTAATGTTCTAGTGATCAAAATATATCGTATATGTACCCACACCCAACTGAATCGCATTTGGGACGCTGTGGGACACCATCTTGCTGGTAAAGGCAAGGAGTACCGCCGGCGGTCAGATTTCTTTCCACTGTCGCAACACGAAACGCGGCTCACTTACTTGCTGTTTAAACAGTTGCGTCTTCCGTAATCCTCCTGCACAACCTGGTGTCTATTTTCCGGCGTGCTTCCCGTCAGAGGAACTCCAAAATGCTACCAAACCTGTCCCATTTGTCCTCTCCGACGAAGACATGGGGGAGGTGTGTTTGCATAGTTTTATATTATAGTCAATTACTCATGCATCCCAACAGTTGCATTCCCTCCTTGTGTACGCAATTCGTTTATTTTTTCCAAGTAGACAGACTCTGAGGGCTTTATACAGTCTTCATAAATACGTCACCTTCTCTCAGGCATTTTTACAGTGTGTACGTTCTTGTATATGATGGTCATATTTTTATTTGCCATGATAGGTTTGATTGCAAACCAAGATGTTCAACATGTCTTCGAACTGACGTGGGTAACATTTGCATGGCGTAGTAGTCTGTATTAACCTGTGTTCAGCCAACAAGAACGCAAGATAGTGGAATGCAAAACCTCGTGCTATGTTCTGGGTAGGAGTGGTACTGGGTATGGATTGTCTGTGGCAAGAACTGCTTTGACTCACTCCTTGCTTAGCAAAACCACAACGATGCTCTTCAAGATGCTTGGAATTCAGAGGGCATGGGAAATGCAGGCGTCTGGTATGCCTAAGCCACGTCAGATCTTTGTGACCAAGTCTCGCGTCTTGGCAACGAAAGTTGAGGAATACTTCGTGAAGCTACTCGAATCCTTGGCGTTAGCGGAATATTCACTGAAAGATCTCAAGAGGATGCAGACCCGGATCACAGAGTCCGGACTGGTGGACGTCGACGATCAGAAGCGAGCTGATATCCCTCAAACATACAGCGCATTAGAAGAAAATCACTTCCCTCTGTTCGTGACTTTCGACGAGGTGGTGTTCTGTCTTGACCAGTACATTTAGTAACTCACTCTTCTGGTCTTAGCCTGCAAAGATGATCGCCACAGATATTTTAAGTGGTGATGATCCCAACGAAGTCCGGGCTCAGGATTCATTTGTAACATACGACGTCTTTGCACGAACCTATTGGCCACACTTTCCACAGCCGTTGACGAGAGGTCTCGGTGCGTACCTAGATCTTTCGTACCAAATGAGCTTAGTTTATTCAATCGATTGCATAATAGAGCCTTGGCTTGTCTTCTCCGAGTTCATAGGTGCATAGTCTTTCTATGTTGGGTATTGAATTGCTCAGCTTTCTTAAAGGTATCATCAAGGGATCTGAGAAGTCACTGTCATGTCCCGGCGGAATCCTTGATAAGGGGGCATACTGCAACCTTCCAGCCCGTTCCAATCCTACGTTCGCAAACCAGAGGCCAAAAGTGTATGCCATCTTTGAAGCATATTGCAGACTGAAAAAGGAACGTCATCACCATGACGTGGTAGATCGGACGCACGCAATACTGAAGACACTCTTGGGAGGCACCCCGTTAAAGGGCCAAAAGGTTGACTTTCTGTATGTCCACGTGCTTACTTGATGAGAAGGTCGATTTTTGCTGACAGCATGCGAACCAGCTACATCGATGAAGCACAGGATAATTTGCTTGTCGACACACTCCGTAAGCACCACATTTTTGCTGTGCTGTGCTTTTCGGAATCTGACGTCTTTTTAGTGTTGAGGCTTATCTGTCGGAATCCCGAGGGACTCTTCTGGGCAGGTGACACTGCACAAACCATTTCGGCGGGAAGCTCCTTCAGATTCGATGAATTGAAGGCCTTTTTGTACCGCGTTGAGGTAAGTGCCTATCTATCATCCAGAGCCACCAAATTCATTTAACGATCATTATACTCCGCAGCAAGACCAAAGTACGCATCTGATACAGGATCGGTCAGTCACTGACCCTACAGCATTCCAACTCGCCATCAATTACTGTTCCCATGGTGGCATCGTCAATTGTGCACACACCATCGTTGAGCGCATCACGCACTTTTGGCCCGACGTAATTGATGGTCTTCAACCAGAACATGGAATTGTTGACGGTTTGAAGCCAGTGTTTTTCTGTGGTTGGGATCAAGACACTGTTCGATATGAACAATTTCTATTCGGCAAATCGTGTGTTGATATTAATCTTTTCCTTGTTCATTTCTGACGTTTTGCTTTCAAGGGGGAGCCACATCGATTTTGGGGCCCAGCAATGTAAGCGTGCCGTGTTGCGAGCCTACCGAAACTGAAAATCTTCCCAAAGGCATCCTCGTACGAGATAATGAAGCAGTCGAGAAATTGCGAAAGGAAGTCGGGGAAGTTGGTCTGATCATGTGAGACGATGAACACAGTAGTCTCTTCGTGACCTGTACTCACCGTGCATCATTTCTAGGACACTTTACGACAGCAAGGGTCTTGAATTCAATGATGTGGGCCTCAAAGTACTCTAGTACGTTACAGTAACTGATCGCTGGATGCAGGTTCTCTTGTACAACTTCTTCGAAGACTCTGCTGTCAATGCCTCACGTTGGCGTGTATTACTGAACCACATGGAAGGAGAAGTAGATGGCCAAGCCTTGGCTAAAGTACGTGCACCGTCGTTCAGCAGAGATAAAGGTCGTTTCGCTGCAGTATGCAGTGAGGTACGTGAAATTAAGGTTATTCACCACCCCCTCTGACGTTATTCACAGTTGAAATTGCTATACATGGGCATCACTCGAGCAAGGAAGAACTTGTGGATCTTTGACAAGTCTAACAAAAGCGAGCCTATACGGGTGAGGGACATTCATTGTTTTCTGGTAATGTTGTCACTCACAGCACGACAGATGATCTGAACTTCACGCAATCAGGTCCAAAATTGTACCCCTGGGACAGATGTTCCGCACCTTGCCGTGTCCTCAACCCCAGAAGAATGGAAGTCATCTGGCCACGACCTGTTCAGGCAGAAGAGATATCCCCTGGCCATGCACTGTTTCGCTCGAGCTTCGCTGCCACGCATGGTAGCTATCTGTGAAGCATACCACCTTCGAGAACTGGCGCGCGCGAAAGTCGGCGTTGCACCACTGAAGACTCAGCAAAACGCTTTTCTCATTGCTGCAGATGCTTTCGTGGCGAGCGCAGAAGACGCACCGCCAGGCAATGACAAATTGCAGTATTATCGTAGCGCTGCAGAATGTTATGTGCGCGCTGGGAATGATCGCAAGGCAGCCGATGCATACCTTGATGCTGAAGAGTATGACTCAGCTGCTCGGCGCTATCGGAAAGTTGGACTATTCGACAAGACTCTCGAAATCCTTGACAAGCATTCTCAGAAGATGGAGTCCTCAGAAGAACTATACACCGTCTGTCGTTTGTTCTACTGCAGCAAGCGTGGTGTCGATAGGTGCGTGCTTCGACGTTGTGGTATACCGTGCCACCGGACTAAACATAGTCGCACTAGGCCACGCCTCCCGCTGTTCCCATCCTTTGAGGAAGAATTGGAATTCCTCGAAGACTATGACTTCGACTTTGCTCGGGCCACATTATTGGAGAATCACGGAAGATATAAGGAAGCGGCCAAGCTTCATTTGTCGAAAAACCGGCCTCTCGACGCGATCAGAGATCTTTTAATGGACAAGGGATCGCACGACGCGATGCAGCAGGCGGCCAAAATCATATTGGACGGTCTCTGACGTCGGTGCTCATTTGGTATCCCGTCGCAGGAGGTAGCGGTCGACCTCGATGTCGTTAAACTTCTGAAGTTGGGCAGTGAATTACCCGTTGAGTTGTTGGACCCGCTGGATCATGATGAAGTATGTCTCCTTTGCTTTGTACGACGTCCCGAGATTACCCTGCTAACCTATGGATGCCCATAGATATCCATCTTCCGTGCCATCGCACACGCAGACCTACCTAACCTCGAAAAGCTGTCTCACGTGTTTATCGAGAAGAGGAAAGCAACGACACTGCTCGCACTCGACCACTTCTTCAGCAGTTTTCCAGTACTCGAATCTTACAAACTGCATGAGATGACACTGTTCCTGGACAAGTTCCGGGAATATGCCCACCTTCTTCACGAAATCATCCCTCACCCTGATCCCCTCAGTGTCAAATCTATCAGGCGACTATTCTGCATCACAGAAATTTCCAGCACTGAGTACGGCATGGAGCTTGGTTCCTTCCTTCGTAGGTCAGCTATTGGCAATTGTCATGGGCCAATGTACCTTCAACCTGCCGTCGTTACTCTCTCTAAAAGGAAGATGGTAGCAATGCTGCGGGAGTATCTGGCAGCGTACCTACGTGAACGAGATACCGCGGTCTTACACTCCGCGTAATTCCGCTCGCTCCACAGGTAACATATCAGTCAATGAAGGGTGATTTGAACTCCTACTATGCACATGCATCCTGAAACCTGTATCTTTCTATGTTTTCAAGTTAATGTATTAAATGGTGTATACTTAACGGCGAGTTCAACGTAGTGGGTATTGCCATGACTGAAAGCACTGAGGAGGAAAGCTTCTTCGACACCATCGTCTTCAATTGGCCGAGATATTGCATGATGCCAAGTTCACTGGCAAGCCCTTGTTCTCGGTCCACAGTGACAGTGCGTTTGTCTCAGATCTCAAGTCCCGTCAGATTTGTTACTACGCTCCGACTCGAAAATTGTGGACGACAGGCCCGTCGAGGCTACCCACACGGTTGAACAGTTGCTTCCTCCGCGTCCAAACCACTGACTCCTTGCAATGCCTGCCTGCTACTGCCCTCTGCCCTCTCCTCCACCACAGCTGTCTCCTCCCCATCCTCCAAACACCATTCCGCAAAAGCTATCAACCCAATTGAAATTATCAACGCTCCAACACCGCGCTTTGCCATGCTTGACAAGCCAAACCCAGTGTCGATGTCACGATTCCAACGACCTTGGGTGTCGCGCACGTACAACTCCCGTACGTTCATGACGAACCGCGGGGTGGGTGTGAACAGTGGAATGCTGGAAGCGACCGTAAATACTAGAGTGGCCATCCCTTGGGGGATGGTGCCCAACACAGCAACCATGCTGATGATGTTGTTGAGGAGCGTGCTGATCGCGACACGTTGTCCCGAGTTCAATGTGCGAAGAGTAAATGAAGGAGACGGGGCGACATACACAAGACTTCTCTGACTAGGAGAATCATGTATCTGTTCAATTGTCATTGGATGCACAAAATACACTGCCGAGAATGTACTGGATGATCGGTGGCGCAATGCCCCACAGTATTTGGGCAATTGACACTAGAGAGCAAAGTCGTCAAAGGCACTGTGAACCGGTTGACATGATTCGTGACACACCTATAGCATAGTTTGGATCGCTGTAGATGCTTGAGCTAACGAAGAGAACGGCCACCTCTGGGATGTACGGCACGAGAAGAACACCCAGGATGATCTTTGACTGATTGTACATCGCATACACGCGGAGAATCATTACCACTCCAGTCATCGTTGTCAGGTTTCGTCGAGCTGTGGAAGATAGCAAACGCTCACTATCGACGGCCAGCGAGAAAATCGCAAAAGCCCAACCGTTTAGGACGTAAGTTATAAATCCCCGACAGCATGCGACTTCGATTCAGGTTTGGGGATAGTCATTCAAAAACGCTCGCAGCTATTGCACGTTGTCAGTACTTTAAGAAAGGTTCTCAAGTATGGATTACATACATACGTCTAATGTCATTGGAGGTGTTAGGCGCAGTTGAGTGATTGAGGAGATATAAGAGACGAATGTCGCACCTTCACCGGGCCTGTATGAAAGTATTGCTACCTTTATGTCCGTTTTCAGTTTAATCCACGGCAACTTGACATCATGAGTATACTTGATGCTGAAGTGTTTTGGAATGGGTCAATAGGGAACTGCACTGGGGTAACCGGTGTGGGCACCCTTCACCAGCAATACTCCTTCCATCAACTCGATTCCCGACATGGGACAAAAGTATGTACTCGGTTATAGACACTAGACACGTATTTTTTTCTTGTCGACACTACCGTCACGCCCTTTCTCTGACTGTTAGCTTTCGCCGTTGCCATCGCTTGCTCACATTTTTTCTCCAGAGTCTTATGAGTCATGCCTTCCGTCAGACTTGCCCTCTGCGACTCGAATGTTTCTATCCTGTCATCGCTACGGCTGGCGGGGATCGAGCAAGAGGCCACTGGATCGGGAAGCCATTGACCTTCACCTGAAAGGACAGCTGGATCAGACAATGTCAATGAGTGATTGTTAAAGGCATTGGCAGGGCGCCCAGAGCCTGCTAAGGTACGCACCTCGTTTTCTACCCCTAGTGGAGAGACTGAGTCGCTCCGCCCGTAATTGGAACTGTATCAATGGGAAGCCGTGTGTTCTCTGTCATCTGAATCAGATATCTATGTTTCGAATGCCCTCTCATAGAGGGAAGAAATATTTGTGACACCGTCTGATGTTCCGAGAACTGACTGGCAGGCAACATGCCTGTTGTATTTTGGTTTGCTCACGATTCCTTACGTTGAAGGTTGTCCTGGCTGGTTGCAGTATGAAGTCTAGGTCTCCCTGGAATTGGAGTCTGAGGGGCGTGACACGACCTCTATCAGGTCTGAGATGTATAGAATTCCACGTCGTGAAAGCGGGTGAGTGACGACATCACCTTGAACTCGCACACTGACGTAGCAGCATTCCAACACATCCCGCCAGCATATAAATATCTGGTCCACCGCCCTGGCCTCTTTCCTCTAGAAACATACGCTGCACGTTCCCCCCCTGCCCTCTGCCGTCGTTGCCCCTACTGTCCCTTACCTCTATTCGTCATTCGATATGGTCTTGTTGATCAAGAACAAAGTCGCCTCTGTTGAGGACGTCGCTCATTTATCCCTTTCACCCGCTGGGCGGGTCGCCAAGCGTTGCACCCAGAGCTTGAGGAACGCTGGCGTTTCAAGGGCAAAGTCATTGGTATGTACACTTGCGTGATCTCATACCGGGCGGTCTGACGAACCTATCTCACCATAGCCCCATACCACCCTCGTGGCGGATGGACGGTCGAAGCATCGAGTGGAAACCGCCAGAAAGCCTGGCTGTTCGATTTCTGCGGAGCCCGCCAGCTCGACGACAGCTCCCACTGTCGGCAGCTCTAGCCCCATGACTTCCTCGTCTTCACCGGTTATTTCTGACATCTGTTCAGACCAATGGGAAGAAGATGAAGATCATTTTCATCGCTTGCGTGCCGTTGCGCAGAGTTGGCTGGATTTCGAGCAATTATTTCCTCAACGTTGTGCGGATTCTGTCCGGACGACCGAGCAGGCAAGACATGACTTCTGCAACGACCTCATTCAATGCTTCTCGGATTGCCTCCCCACTTCTTCCTCAATACAAGTCGACCGACGCTCCAGCGATCTCGCCGACTCGGTGTCCCCACCTTCCCCCCATCTGGCTTCCCGGGCACCACATACCACCTCGTTGACCGGCCAAACGACGGTGGCCTCCACGGTGCCGGCAAAACCTGCTCGGTCGCCCAAGCTTTCCGACGAGGAGTTCCAACACGAGTCTGATAACTTCTCATTCCGCTTCAGCCAGGAGGAGGAGTGGACGCCAGAAGTTGAATCTCGTATGCAAAACGCGATTGATCGATTGTTGTCGGATGCGATGAGACAGCTCGCCATTCCTGTTCCAAATTTCTCCGTCCAGTTCCCCGACGATATACTGGCGGATTCTGTCGCACACCAGACGGCAGCCAATATCCGAACATCGCGTTCCGGTGCATCCTCACTGGAAGACCACGACATCTCCCGCTCGGCTGATCGAGAAGACGAAGAAGATGATGGTTTGCTTTCGCCTGCACTTAGTTCCCCAGTCTGCAGCGCAACGCCGGTCATCGATGCGGTGACCATTCCAGTTTCCCCTGTCCAACTTTCACCCTCGAGCCAGATGGACGATCGCTCATCCGACAAGGAGCAAGACAATGCCGAATCTATGGTAGAGGATATTGGATATGGTATCGACAATGTCTGGGAGGAGTTACCTACGTATGTGCCGAGACCGCTGACACCCATATCTGAGGAGTCACTGGCCGACGAGTTCGTTGTTGAAGCGGATGCCCACTCTCCTCCGCTGTCATTCAAATGCGCGATCTCGCCCTCATCGACACGCGGCGACACGACTGAAGTCGGCTCCACGCCTGCATCCACATCTTTGGACACGAGGGTCCCTTTCACTGCAACAGCTGGAAAGACGCTGCGTCGAGTGAGAAAGTTTGTCAGTCTGAAGGTAAGTCATTATAGTGGAGTTGGTTGGCATTTATCCCCTTCAACCAGAATCCGGTTGCTCTTCTAACACTTCAGAGTACATCGTCGATCGAAACACTGTCCGAGATGATCTCTGTGCACGAGGAAGTTTGTCAAGACCGACACATCCGAAGGGTCCCAGGGTATATCGACCTGAGGGTACGTTCCTCCCGCATCGTCCTTGTTTATCCATCGGCCAACGTTACACTTGCAGAAGGCTTTTGGTGGGTCGGATGTTTCCATTGAGACCTCTCCTAGCCTCTCCGTGGTATCGGAGTGTCCATTTTCAAGCCTCGGTGGCTGTTTTAGCTTTGAGGTGGGTCCTTTTTATTTTTCGTTCACTGTGGGGGCTGACGAATATCTACAGGAACGGCAACAGTCCGTCGCTGCACGAGCCACGATGGGTAGTCTGGGTCCATCCAATGGTATTCTCTCCATGGCCCCTGCTCCTCCTGTGGCACTAACGCCTGTACTACCAGCACCTGACGCTCCCCTTGTATCACCCGTGCACATCACCACGATCCCCGTGTCGTTCCACAGCCTCTTGGGCTCTCATCGCGCCATCGTTGCCTTTTTCACGAGCACCACCTGTGCACCCTGTCGGATGATCACCAAGAGCAAGAGCAAGCCGGACGGTGGGGTGGGATTTGCCCAGATCGATTTGAGCGTTGGGTTGGATGGTGCGCTGTGTTTGTCAGATCTGGAGGAAGGTCCCAAAGTCAAGATCACGACCAAGAGCTCCGCCAAGCCGCCGGTTCCACCAAAACCTCCTGACATTTACCTACAACGGAAGCGACGACGTTGGGTCGTAGATCTGGAGGAAGGTCCCAAAGTCCAGTCCAAGACTAAAAGCCCCACCCAGCCACCAATTCCACCAAAGCCTCCTGATTCCTACCTACGACGGAAGCGACGACGATGGGTCGAGGATTCTTGGATCGTAGGCTTTGAAGCAGCATATCAATTCTGGATGCGGAGCCCATTCATGGTTACCCATTATCGTATGACGATAGTTGCTCGACCACTATCAAGTGCTGATCCTGAATTTTTACAGGCGTTGTGAAGAACTTACATCCATCTCGTTTGTCGGAGAACATCGAAAAGCAAAAAAAAAAGCAGAATCAATCAGAGGCGACCGTGGAGTCAAACACTGAAAAGCAGAAAACCTTCAAGAGCAAGAACGCGATACTTTTCTTGCGACCTTTGCCCTAGTGAGTTTTGGCTGCTATTCTCTCCTTGACCCTGCGTTGACTCTGCGAGGGCGAAGTCACCATTCTAGTCGAATGGAGTTGATCATCATGATGGATGTTCCCTAGAGCGTCTGAGCATCCCTTTGTTGCCTGTGGTACGTCTGTCCGTCTCATCATATCCTGCCATGCTGATCTAGTTGCAGTGTGCTTGTGAAACGCCAGCCAGGGCTGGCGGCCGATTACACTCGGAAATTCGGGATGCAAAGTCACGACGTGGCTAATGCTGCACGGTGACCACAGGATGTTTGGGAAGCAACGTCGCTCTTGCAAACACCCAATCCACATCCCCTTGGTGGAATGGCATTGTGGCAAGAGAACATGTCATGTGAACCTGGTGATTTGTGTTGAAGAGTACTCGAGCTTTAGCCTCTTGTAATAAGGTAGCGTCACAGTGTTAGGATTTCTTTCGTCTCGTTCTCATATTCCAGATTATCTCATTCTGATCGCTCGCGTTGTGCCAGCATATATGTTGATGTTTCATTCTCGTTTCCATTTCGTTGTATATAAGGTCGCTCGTCTCGCTCCTGTATTCCCCCATCTTTGGAATATGTAGTTAGTTACTCGTTCGCCAGTGGTTCACCGCTGCACATTGCCTAAAATACATGACTATTGAAATATTGAAAGCCGATCAGTGTGTAGCACGTGGCAAACAGTTGGGTCCGGTGCGATTCGAGTCACTCGATACTCATCCACGTCTTTACCTCTTACCACCACCACCTTTGACACAGGATGGCATCAGAAGAAGAAGTAGAAAAAAAGTACAACTTGATTACACGCCAGCTTCAGGAAACTCTTGGTGGCGATATCATCAAGGGTATTCTTGCCGAGGGCAGGTCGCCCAAGGCCTACTGGGGTATGTACCTTGTTTCCTACCTGAACCAAGAATACGACTCACTCGGCCCATCAAAGGAACCGCTCCAACCGGACGCCGTATGTTCTGTCGTCTGAACCCTTTTCCCAAGACTCACCATCTACATGTAGCACACATCGGATACTTTGTTCCATTGACCAAGATCGCAGATTTCCTCAGAGCGGGCGTAGAGGTTAAGATTCTTCTCGCTGGTACGTCGACACCACCTCGATCGCTAAAAAACCCACGCAACCCTGACTCTACGCACACATTTCAGATGTCCACGCATTCCTCGATAACCTCAAGGCACCTCTCGACCTCGTCACACACCGGACGAAATATTATGAATTCGTTTTACGTGCCATCTTCACCTCGCTCGGCATACCCACGTCAAAACTGACGTTCGTACGAGGCTCCGACTACCAGCTCTCACGGGAGTACAATCTGGATAACTACAAGCTCTGCACGCTCGCGACAGAGCACGATGCCAAAAAGGCGGGATCGGAGGTCGTGAAACAAGTCGAGAGCCCGCTGTTGAGCGGGTTGATTTATCCCGGGTTGCAAGCGCTCGACGAGCAGTACCTTGGGATTGATTTTCAGTTTGGAGGTGTGGATCAGGTGGGTTGATGTTGGTTGTCGTTGCATGGTCTGATGATCTGGTACTCGTGGACAGCGCAAGATTTTCACCTACGCGGAGCTGTACTTGCCGAGATTAGGGTACGCCAAGCGGGCCCATCTGATGAACACCATGGTCCCTGGTCTGATGGGCGGCAAGATGTCGTCTTCGGACCCGGACTCAAAAATAGACTTTTTGGACCCGCCGGAAGTTGTGAAGAGAAAGATCAAGAAAGCGTTTTGTGAGGAGGGGAATGTAACTGAGAACGGATTGCTTGCGTTCGTCAAGGTCGTGCTGATACCCATAAGCGAACTACGCTTGGAGCGACGACGGGGCGATATGGGTGAGGATGAGGATGAGGAAGGCAAAGAGTCGGTGAAACCTCAAAACCCGTTTGTGACGGATGACGCGCCAGAAGGGTCGGTGTTTACGATTACACGGGAGAAGGGCGGAGGACCGAGCCACTACGGAACCTACCAGGAGCTCGAGGACGACTTTGCGGCCAAGAAGATACATCCAGGCGATCTCAAGGCGAACATTCGAGATGCAATCATTAGTTTGCTAGAGCCTATACGAGCGGCGTTCCTGGCCAATGAGGAGTGGCAACAAGTTGAGCAACTCGCTTACCCGAATCCAAACGCAAAGAAGGAGGCCAAGAAGAAGAAGGCAAGTATCATTATTTCCGCTCGGATTGCACGCTGCAGGCTTACGTTTTCCTCAGGAGAAGGTGTACCATCCACCGCCACCAGGAAAAGGCAAGAACGCCAAATCCGCACCTGTCGATGGTGTTACTGCTGACGAAGCACGGGCATCTGATCCACCTGCTAGTCAGCCTGATGGTGAGGCAGTACCGGCATGATGAGTGGATTTCATATAAATGATATAGATAGTGGGATGTAATACTGTCGCCTTTTGACGTGTAATCTAGACGACGGCAATTAACTTGAATGAGAGTCGCATGACCGTGTCGACGCGTTTTATCTGCGCGTTTTTGGTTACAAAGGCTGCACCCACGTCCGACATCCATCCTTCACATTGACACCCATCATCCTGTTGTACTCATTGACTTTCTTTCGCTTGATGCAAAATGTACATGTACCCAGAGTCAGATTACTACCAGATATCTGGCTATCAAGCTCACTCACACAACTGGCAAGTAACATTCCATACGAGTGGCCCACTTTCAGCGCGCATCCGCTCACATGGATCCAGGTTCAAAAAGTTTGACGATAAGCCCTTGATCAGGGAAATAATGGCCATGAAATCCAAGCTTTTCAGAACGAGGGGCGAGGACTCTCCTGTCGAGCTCGTCTTGGGTACGTCCATTCATCCATAGCGCTTCCGTGGCTCATATGTGTCAGGCATCCTTCCTTCTGGCGCCTCTTATCTGCTCATGACTAGCGAGCAAATGCAAACATTTACTCTCAAGCACCGCCTCAACTTCCCAAAAGATCCCTGGAGAGCAAGCGACTTTCGATCTCTGTCACCGATCTATTTCAATTCGACCGATGAGCTCTCTGCCAAGTTCGCGACGTACAAGCAACGCCCGCGAAACAAGAATAGACGTGACCACGAAAAACCATTGGACAACAGCCAGGCAAACCGTGGGTTCGTCCAACCGGGACCAGACAACACGGTCTCGCTCTTCAGGGACTACTTTGAACAGCAACGGTATTGTAGATGCCATGCGCCCGTCCTTTCCATACGTCTTTTCCTGACGCAATGCTACAGGACTCTGTATAGGCTCGTCACGCGGGATCTCGAGCCCGGAAAAGTGGGGCTTGTGACGCCACCTTGGCTGGGTGGCGTGCGCGTCGTATCGCTCGTACTTGGAGAATGGGCAGTCGATAACCGGTGCAGGGGGGTCCGTCTGAAGGATCCTCGACTGGTCGACGTCGGCTGGACGGACGCCCTGCTCCCATCCTTTTTCGACGATCTCACGGGCTCGACGGTTCATCTCAAGTTGAAATCCGAGACCGTCAAGATGATCAATCCCGGTTCCAAGGTAACGTGTATCTGCTCACTCTCCGCGCACGCAGCTTGATCTTGGTTGTATAGGATCCCCACTTCTCCCAAGCCGTCGAGGACGATTTGGGGGGGCTCTACCAGCACTTGCGAGATCTGCTGAGCCACGACGCAAACAAGAGTGGGATCCCTTTGATAGTGCTCGTGCATGACGAAGACATGGCTCGCGGACTCCTTTCACGTGCAGGCATCGATCTAGACCTATGGTCCTCTGGGCTCTCGAATCTACTGCCAATCGCTCCCGTGAAGGTGGGTCGTCGCAGGCGCATTTATGGCTATTTCGTCTGATCCACACGCAGAGCCGATACAAGGTAGAGGAGCATACTCCCACCCTTGCTATCCCTGCACCCAGCATCGTCGACGTCAAAACGCTCGTCAAAACCGTGATGGAGACCAACGCCGGCCACACGGTCCCTCACAGCGCCAAAGTGCTACACATGCAAACGGACACCAAGACGTGCGCCGGCGACGACAGCCTGTACGTCCTCCCCTTGCTTGTCGCACGACTGTTCATTCACGCTCTCCACGCCTCAGGTTGCTGCTACGCATGTGGACGTCGATGGCGGAGGGTCTCGCCATCGACGAGCAGCATAAGCAGCGCAAGGATCACCAGCCCGACTGTGCGCGGGTACTCGCACCGCCCCAAACGCAGACAGCCAACGCAGACGTCGACCCCGACGACGATCCCAACGACAGCGATATCATCGCACCTGGTCCTCGACCCACCAGAGCAGACGATTTTTCCGACGACGACGACGACGATTGGTGATGCGTAATGGGTCCATCCAATATGTGAAGCTTAAAGAATTGCTATGAATCGTCCACTACATACATATGTGTATTGATACATGCTTGCTCTCGCCGTCGCTTGCTGTCAAATCCCGTCATCGATTGTACGTTTATATTTGAATAGGCTCAATGAGAGTGAAATAAAATGTACGCTTCCATGTGTTATCTAGGCCAGGCAACGGGAATATACAAAAGTATAACCCACGCTGGCAAAGGAAGGGTCGTCTGGAACAGACGGTTGATGTTGCACCAGAAAGCCACTTCAGGAGCTGCAATGAAATGGTTGCTGCGCCTGTACACAATGGTGCTGCGAATACTAGGACGGATCCAACAGAGTGTATCGACCGTGTTCAGGACGATGCAGGTAATGACTGTCGCAACTAGCTCATCGTCGAAAGAAAAAAAAAACACTTTTTCACGGATAGAAGCGACATGTTTGTCTTGGTTTTGTCCGTGGGTATAGAATTTTCCGTCATTCAAGGCAGAGCGAGTGATAGAAGTTCCTCATGGTGACTAGCGTAATAATGACGTGAAATTAAAGACAAGGGGGCATCAAACACAGGAAGACCAATAGCGGAGTACCTAAGTTTTCGTCGTAAGGAAGAAAGAAATGAGAAGAAGGCAATCATGCGTTGCGTCTGTGTTTTAACGTCTACTCCTCCTCGGGTGGTGCCTCCTCCTCATATTCACCCTCCTCCTCAACACTAGCCAAGACGTCAGCAATGGCTACGGCAGAACTCACATGCACACTTACGTAGCATCCTGGTATTGTTGGTACTCGGCGATCAGGTCCTGCATGTTGGACTCGGCTTCCGTGAACTACAGCCAGGGATGTTGAATTTGATAACTATTACAGAACAAGGACACAAACCTCCATCTCGTCCATACCCTCTTGCGTATACCAATGCAAGAAGGCTTTGCGTTTGAACATTGCGGTGAAATGGTCGTTGACACGCCTGAAGAGCTCTTGAATGGCGGTTGAGTTACCCAAGAACGTGACTGCCATCTTGACACCGCGAGGAGGGATGTCACACTGTGCTGACAGCACGTTGTTGGGAATCCACTCGACGAAGTAGGCGGAGTTCTTGTTCTGCACATTCTGCATTTGTTCTTCCACTTCCTTCATGGAAACCTTGCCACGGAATACGGCGGCAACCTGCAGAAAAATCATGAGTTAATGACGAAGGAATATCAGGAAACATACGGTGAGGTAGCGACCATGTCTTGGGTCCGAGGCAGCCATCATGTTCTTGGCATCGAACATTTGTTGGGTCAACTCGGGGACGGTGACGGCACGGTATTGTTGACTACCACGCGCCGTCAGGGGAGCGAATCCAGTCATGAAGAAGTGGAGACGAGGGAATGGAACTTAACAGCGGCTTGTTAGTCGATAACAAGGCACACTGAAGTGTGCAACATACCCATGTTGACAGCAAGTTTACGGAGATCCGAGTTCAATTGACCAGGGAAGCGCAAGCAAGTAGTGATACCAGACATGACAAAGGAGACAAGGTGGTTGAGATCGCCATAGGTGGGGGTCGAAAGTTTGAGGGTCCTGAAGCAGATGTCGTAAAGAGCTTCATTGTCGATACAGAAAGTCTCGTCAGAGTTTTCCACAAGTTGGTGTACCGAAAGGGTAGCATTGTAGGGCTACAAGGAACGTAAGCACAACGGACCACGCAGGAGATAAAGAGTAATTTACCTCGACAACGGTGTCCGAGACAGCGGGACTGGGGACAACCGAATACGTGCACATCATACGGTCAGGGTACTCTTCCCGAATCTTGGACATAAGGAGGGTTCCCATTCCAGCACCGGTACCGCCACCAAGCGAGTGGGTGATTTGGAAACCTGTGGTCCATTATGTAATTACAAGCCTTGTGGAATCCAAGAGGTACCCACCTTGAAGGCAGTCAGTACCCTCTGCCTCCTTCCGTACAACATCCAAGACAGAGTCGACCAGCTCCGCACCCTCCGTGTAGTCTGAGGTTTAGGTTTAGTGAAGATACATTTTCAATTGGGGTGAATGACTTACGTCCTTTCGCCCAGTTGTTACCGGCGCCATTCTGTCCAAAGATGAAGTTGTCGGGGCGGAAAAGATCGCCTAGAGGACCGGAACGGACAGAGTCCATAGTTCCGGGTTCGAGGTCGACCAAGACAGCACGAGGAACGTATTTGTTGGACCCGATCTCATTATAGTAGACCGAGATACGCTCGAGTTGCATGTCATTGGTTCCCTTGTAGAGACCATCCCGCTCGATACCATGCTCATCGGAGACCACCTCCCAAAATTTGGCACCTGTTCAACGAAAGCAAGATCGATGTTATGGCAACAAACTTGGCGATGGCGCAAGGCTTACCGATTTGGTTACCGCACTGTGGTTGAAAACACGTGTAAGTGCGATGGCGGGCCAACAGGATGTTGTGTACTTACCTGGCCGGTCTGAATGTGGACGATTTCACGCATGCTGAAAAGAGAGCAATCAGATTGGATTGAAGATGGAAAATGATTCGATGTGTTTTGAACACCGAACACGAAGAGAAAAGTCGCGCCCAACGCGCACAAGACACGGCATGGACGCGACGAGGAGGAGGGGAGACACGTACATTAGGGATCTAGGAAAAGGGAGTCGTTAAAGGATGGCGTTGGGACACGAAATGGTGGTCGAAAACGAGAACCTCGAGCCGGGTCAAGGGTGTACGCTTATTTTTCAAGCGGCGACAAATCTGGTGGCAGTGCACATGTTTCCCACATTTTCCCTGTATTTATTTGTTTACGACGTAACTAAAGACATGTCGACCACAAAACTATACTACTGTCACTGGTACCCACCTCCCTGCCAGGGGCCGAAGTGCACAACTGGGTAGGTCTACCCGCGAGAACGATGATATGTATTAGTATAGTAAATTTAACTCGTAGCCGTCCGAGTTATCATCTACGTCAACAGCCTGCTGTTTATCGGTTACATACCCATCGCCTGCCTTGTTATTAATCGTTGCAATGAGGGAATGCCACGAGTTGTTTGGAAGTTCTGTGAACGGGATCTTTTACCGGTCATCGCCGTCTCTTGACCAATCTATGACCTTTGACCCACCCAGATGCCGAGGCAGATCCGATGGAACGGCTCAAGTGGATACGTCTTAACGTCCGCTCCTTTCTGTCATGATACCTATTGGCTGATGGTGCATTGGCGGTTTATAAATATGGCCAGAACACGTAAAGAAGCCTTAGAATGTACATGAATGCTTGTACAATGCTGGCTATCGCAGCGGTGTTCTCGTATCTTTGTTGTATGTCTTTGCGCTGCACACAAGCCATCATAGTATGGCCCCGCTGCGATCCATTGGTTATCCGAGATATCTGCTGTCGACAGAGCGAGACAGCCGATAACCCAGTTGTAGTCGCAGCTCGAGATACTCCCCATTGACATTCGTTGAAAATGGAGGCCTATCGTTCAGTTGCTCTTGTCTACCATTCACGAGCGCCTCGCAACGACCTGGCTGGAAAGATGGCGGGTTTCTCCAAGCGAGTCAAACTGCCTTGGTTAATGTGATATATCATCGCCCAATCATTAGTCATAGCTTATACTTCAGGGCAAGCAGCTGAACGACCAACATTGAATGTGGATCGGGTACCTCATCGAGTGCAAGGTCCACGGTGAGATTTTCGAACGATCACAAGCGTTGGCTCTCGTGTAACAGGGGGCAACTTTCAGAGAGCTCTCGACGCATGGGGTTGTACCACCGCGCGATCGTCATCGCCAGACAGTTATGCCATCGATCGGCAGCATAGCTACGCGGTGGTGAGCGTTCACACCCAACAACAGGGGCATACTTGTATCCATTTCCAATACGTACATGTTCTTCAAAGTGCTGTGGACGGACTATGCGCAGTTGATGGTGCCTTGTTGTGAGGAAAAGGAGAAAGTGGGTGAGCCTTGAGGAAGACGGTGGCGTCGTATCCACAAGCAAATAATGTCAAACATGAACAAAGAACCTCCCGACACCCTTGGTCAAGTACTGTACATACATAGGGTTGTTGAGTACCAGTACTGAGTGTGCTGAGAGGTAAAGTGAGTCGTGACGCAGTCGGTATCAGTATTCTTGTCAAAGGCAGTGTTAGGTTGTCTGCGCTACATACAGACATTGGGGTTGATCTCCGGCAAGCAAAGTAATTGCCGGCCACATGTTTGAGAAAGGAGTGTCGGAAGTTGGTCGGAAGCGACCACCACCGCTCACACAAATGTCCAAGTGTGCCGACCAAATCGGACGTTGTGCGCCAATAGGTTTCTGTGAGTGGAGAATCCGTGTGAACTCGTGTGGCAAGGCTCTAGCACTGTTCAACGTTTCTAGATTCAGAACCCACACCCCGACACACTACGCCCAACAATCCATAGCTTGCGACTCGGGTACCCCCAACCCAGATGCTTGACATTGAATACTACTCAGCCATGCGGTGACCTCAGGGCAAACCCTGTGCTTCTCATCAGCAAGCGCTTGCATTGGTTCCATTTGAAGATGTACCTGAAGGCTGTGTAGTATTTATTACCTGAGGGAGGGCTGCTCGTAAAGCGTCAACTTTATCCTCTCAACCATGAGCTCGAGACTGCCCAGATTTCAACCTTCGGTGCATCAGATACCCACTCCGGGCATCGAGAACGAGAGACCACCGCGATATGTACGCAGCATCAACGATCCCTCTATTTTCTCTTGATGACCTCTATTTTTACTACAGGAACCTCTCCTGCTCAATTTTTGGTCTATCCGCGTAGCCTCTCTGTTCATGATACTCCTTGGTACCGTATTGCAAATCGCATTATTCCTGTCAAAATCGTGGAACGGTATGTACATGTGTTATACTTCCTAAGCGGTACAGCGGTGTAATGGCCACAGGTTTTCCTGTTCCCGCTAAAAACGTGTTCAGCTTTGTGTCCACTCAGTTTTTAACGGTAAGCATATTTATTTATCACTTCACTCTCTGATGTCAGTGATCGCAGTCTTTTTTCCCAACACTCATCGCCGTACCCCTCGCCCGCTTTTGGACGCAAACGGATTGGTTGCTTCGATGGTATCAGGTACGTCAATGCGCGATGATTTGCGACGGTCACCGTAACTTTCGGTAGCCATACGTGACGCTCTCACGAGGGGGGGCATCCGCCTCGCGCAGTATCCTCCTGGACTATGTGAGCCTTTGCAGTTCTGATACTAAATGTTTGCTGAGCAAGTTGATTAGGTTGCTTTGGGGTACAGTCTTCATTGTTGCGCACAGTTCCAACACACTGAAAATGCTTTCAAGCCAACTGGACACCCTATACAATTCGTGGATTTATAGACATTACTTGATCACTGTTTCGACGCTCATCGCGCTTTCTGTGATATTGTTACAACCCCTGGCTGGTTCGCTCTTGCAAGTGCGACAAGTTCCTCATACATTGGGTTCGTCCTTGTCTACTACACTTGAAAATTAGTTCGTTGACGTGGCAGGTAGATTCTACCGCTCTCCTCATGGGCACTATTGGCCTCTCGCCCAATATAGACAACCTGGATGGTTTCTTGGCCTCCTCCGGTGTATGTCATTTACTTGCTAGCGTAGACTATTTTGACTCACGCCAGATTAGTTTGCCCTCGCTTCAGGTAAGCGTGTCTCGTCGAGGTGGAGCAAGTCTTCACATACTCGCAGTATACAATAACCAGATTGATCCACCCTTTGTCCATGACGAATGGGCTGCTGGGGAATTCCAAGTAAGACAATTTCCGTCTTGCATACTCCTCACTGACGCTTCTTGATCGTGTCTTACTAGGTACAGCCAGGCGCCTACCTCAACGGTACTCTTGCAGTAAATACCACTGCCATTCAGACAGAGGTTAACTGTGCTAGTCCCTCTTCGCTCAACGTGACTACGAACGCGGATGGAAGCCATAATGCATTGGCCACATTTTCTGGCGGATGCTCTGCAAGCAACGTATTCAATTCTAGTGGCGGAACCGAGCAATTCAGTGTTGTCAACATTAGTAGTTGCGGTGCCTCCGGTTTAGACATCAAGTTCCAACCTGTCGTGTTCTGGTTCTATCTCAACTCTAGCAGTCCCCAGGTAGCGAGTGTATTTTGCAGCCCGACGATGAATGTGTTCACAGTCGAGACATCGATGAATCTCACTACTGCTTCTCTCGGCGATTGTACAATAATAGAACCAGTACAAGGGACCAATAACGTTACTGGGAGTCCTCAATTTGGACGCCCATACAACGGGCAAGTACCCACTACGCTCAGATTGTATAAAGCAAACGTCTGATCTTATGCAGTGTTGTATTTGAATCAATCCAGGATCCCTACGTTTCCTCGAGAGCGCTCGCTCTTAATTTTGGTCTTCCTGATGCTATACATCGCTATGCGGCCCGGCAACCAGGGGGACTATTGTCCGTTTTTCAAGATCAATATGGTTTCCTCAACGCGACCGAGAATATTTATGCGAGTATATGGATATCCGTTAGGCAATAACCCTTTATGACATGTCCCACAGACTCAGTATCTCTCCATCGCTGCCCAAATCAATTATTTCCTCAAGGGTAACTCGACGACTCCTGCACAACTCACAACTGAGATCCCACGTCTATTTGTAGAGTGAGGCTTCTTGTAACGATGTCCAAGTTTGTCATCTCACGTTGTCCACAGAGCGCTTCCGGCTTTTATCCTTTCCTCTTTGATGATCTCCATCGGGATTGTCGGATTTGGGGTACACTACTTGCACAGGCGTGCGCGTAGCAGACTATGGCTGACGAGTGCCCCTGGATCTATTGGTGCCATCGTGTCTTTGACATCACGATCTGGTTTTGGTCAGCTCTTGCTACCATACGACAACGAGCGAAAGATGGAGGAACGTCTGGGTGGCCTGCTGTTCCGTATAGACGAGCGGACTGGTGCAATTGTCGCCGAGGAAGACTTTGGTGCGGTCGAGTCTTCGGATGGGGTGGCACTACTAGCACATCAGAGACCATTTGGCGACGACTCGACACCACTGAAGAGTTCGGATGACGCTGCTTGATAGCGGATAAAAGGACGATCGTGGCTAGCCTTTAAGTTTTACACAAGTACTACATTACCTCCATGCCTAAATATACCCAGTTCTCACTCGGAGCATGTTCTCCCGTGGCACGCGACTCAATTCCGAGTCGTTGAATCGCCGATATGGGCAAACAACTGTCAACACATGGCATATCCCATCTAATTGACGGAGATGTTTTTTTTCCTTCTCTTCTTTCCCCTTCACCAAACTCTGCACGTCTCTGGTGAAAGGTAAAGAGGACGAGGGCTTTTGAACAAGTCCACAGAACATGGCCAATCTTCACCGACCGACCATATCGCGTTCTGTGAGCAAGGCGAATGGCAATCCCTTGCAACCTATCTGTTGTGCGCCCATCAAAGCTCGGCACACACTCTTTGACGCCGTTCTAGAGTTGTCCGATGGCACTGCCTATCGAGGCATCAGCTTTGGTGCAGAAGATAAGAGTGTAGCCGGAGAATGTGTCTTTCAGACCGGTTAGGCATTCTCACCTCATCGTCCTTAATCGAGTATCAACTTAACATCTAGGCATGGTCGGGTACACCGAGTCACTGACGGACCCATCATACGAGGGTCAGGTCCTGATCCTCACCTATCCTCTTATCGGCAACTATGGTGTCCCCGAGCGCCATTCTTCCCTTGACCAACTACCGTCCGCATTCGAGTCGTCGCGTATCCACATCGCTGCGCTGGTTGTTGGCTCATACTCGGACGACTACAGCCATTTCCTAGCAAGCTCTTCTTTGGGTACTTGGCTAAAAGAAAACGGTGTCCCCGCCATTTTTGGTGTCGACACCCGTGCATTCACGAAAAAGATCCGCGAGAACGGTTCGATGCTCGCAAAACTTTTGGCGCGTAGATCGCAGGCTCCCCGAGGCCGCATGCGCTCACTTGTACCAGTATCTCAGCCCGTCTCGCGAGCGTCCTCCCCGTCTGCATCCTTGTCGTGGCGGGAGGATTATCTCGATATCCCTTTTCACGATCCTAACCAGGATAACTTGGTCGCCATTGTATCATTAACATCTCCGCGAATCTTCAAGCCAACCACCAAACCACGTTTGCATCCATCGGGACGTACCCTCCGCATTATCGCCATTGATGTTGGGATGAAGTATAACCAGATACGGTGTTTTACGAATCGAGGGGTAGAAGTAAAGGTGGTCCCTTGGAATCATGATATCGTTGAAGACCCTGAACCTTACGATGGGGTTTTCGTCTCGAACGGACCAGGCGATCCGTCGATGCTCACCATCACCATTGCAACGCTCTCGCGTGTAATGCAAAAAGGAGATAGACCTATCTTCGGTATCTGTCTCGGGCACCAGCTACTCGCGCTTGCTGCTGGTGCCAAAACTTCAAAGATGAAGTATGGCAACCGAGGTCACAACATCCCGTGTACGGATGCTTTTTCTGGCAGATGCTATATCACAAGTCAGAACCATGGCTACCAGGTTGACACGGACACCCTTCCGGCGGGTTGGAAGGAGCTTTTCAAGAATGCCAACGATGGTAGTAACGAAGGCATCTATTACGAGAACAAGCCCTTCTTCTCTGTACAATTCCACCCAGAGTCTACACCCGGACCCCGTGACACCGAATTCCTCTTCGACGTCTTCATTCAGAACGTAGAAGAATGCATCTCGTCCAACTCTCTCGTTCCAATTTCTCTACCCGGAGGCCGAAAGGAGGAAAACGAACGGCGTAACCCTCGTACCAAGGTCCAAAAGGTCCTTATACTCGGCTCGGGGGGCCTGTCTATTGGACAGGCAGGCGAATTCGACTATTCGGGATCGCAAGCTATCAAGGCCCTCAAAGAGGAGGGTATATATACAATCCTTGTCAACCCCAACATAGCGACCATCGCAACGTCAAAAGGTCTAGCTGACAAGGTTTACTTCCTCCCTGTAACCCCCGACTTTGTTCGAAAGATAATAAAATACGAAAAGCCTGACGGCATCTACGTCACCTTTGGTGGCCAGACAGCCTTGAACGTTGGTATCAAGCTCAAGGATGAGTTTACCGCTCTGGGCGTGCAGGTACTCGGTACACCAATCGAGACAATCATCGCCACAGAGGATCGTCAGTTGTTCGCTCAGGCGATGGAGAGTATCGGAGAACGCTGTGCTCAATCCAGCACCGCTACAGCGACCGACGAGGCGATCGCTGCTGCGCGCGAGATCGGGTTCCCAGTAATCGTACGGGCTGCCTACGCGCTCGGTGGCTTGGGATCGGGTTTCGCCCAAGACGAGGCTCAGCTACGTGCCTTGTGTAGCAAGGCGTTCGCAACTAGCCCTCAAGTCCTCGTCGAGAAGAGTATGAAAGGCTGGAAAGAGATCGAGTATGAAGTCGTTCGTGATTGTCGAGATAACTGTATTACCGTCTGCAACATGGAGGTTCGTGCCTTGCTGGAGCATCTCCTGCAGTTGGTTGACTTGATGAGTAGAACTTTGATCCTCTTGGAATACACACCGGCGACTCCATTGTTGTTGCTCCATCGCAGACCCTCTCCGACGCTGACTATAACATGCTTCGGACCACCGCGATCAACGTCGTCCGACATCTTGGAGTGATCGGGGAGTGCAACATACAATACGCTCTGAACCCGTCCTCGAAGGAGTACTGTATCATCGAGGTTTGTAGTCGGCAATTTGGGGTACGGACTTTTTCTTATGCACCTTCCAGGTCAATGCCCGTCTCTCAAGGTCTTCTGCGCTGGCCTCGAAAGCTACTGGGTACCCATTGGCTTTTATTGCCGCAAAGCTGGGTCTTGGTGTCCCTCTCAACGAGATCAAGAATAGCGTGACCAAGGTGACTAGCGCCTGTTTCGAGCCTAGCTTGGACTATGTCGTCGTCAAGATACCTCGTTGGGACCTCAAAAAGTTCAATCGTGTCAGCCATCTCCTGAGCAGTAGCATGAAGAGTGTCGGAGAAGTCATGAGCATAGGGAGGAATTTCGAAGAGACGATCCAGAAAGCCATCCGTGCGATCGACGATCAGTTTCTTGGGTTTGCAAAGGTGAGTTACTCCCCCGCATTCACGGGTGACACGCTGAACATCTCATCGCAGAACGATCTCGTTGCAGATATCGACGAAGAGCTTTTGAATCCCACGGACAAGCGTATCTTTGCCATCGCTTCTGCCTTCCATCTGGGTTATAGTGTGGATAAGATTTGGCAGATGACGAACATTGACAAATGGTTCCTGTCGAAGTTGCTCAATATCCACCATATGGAGATGCGTCTGAGGTAATCTGGGTTTTGTTTTCCATCACCTCGCAACCCTGACCCCTGTGTAGGGAATCCGTTATCTCTTCCATCTCTAGCGAGGCACTCCTGCAAGCCAAGCAATTGGGCTTCTCCGATCGACTGGTTGCCCATTGCATTGGTTCTACCGAGCTTGCTGTCCGTCGCCTTCGTCAGGAGGCATCGATTTTTCCATTTGTCAAGCAGATCGACACGGTCGCCGCCGAGTTCCCAGCGCTCACAAACTATCTTTACACCACTTACAACGGGACTGAGCATGATGTCTCGTTCCAGGACCGTGGTGTCATGGTGCTCGGTTCTGGCGTTTACCGAATCGGCTCTTCCGTCGAGTTTGACTGGTGTGCAGTCAGGGCCATTCGGACTCTTCGCGAGCACGGCCTCCCCACGATCATGGTCAACTATAACCCAGAGACTGTTAGCACTGACTATGACGAGGCGGATCGCTTATACTTTGAAAACATCAGTCTGGAAACAATTTTAGACATCTATGACACCGAGCGTTGCAGAGGAGCCATCCTGTCCATGGGTGGGCAGACACCGAACAATATCGCCCTTCCCCTCTTTCGGGAGAACGTCAAAATCTACGGAACGTCCCCGGAGATGATCGACACCGCGGAGAATCGATACAAGTTCTCTCGTATGCTGGATGAAATCGGTGTCGACCAACCGCAATGGAAGGAACTCACCAGTTTCGAGGAGGCGCTTACTTTCTGCGAGTCTGTCGGCTACCCTGTTCTCGTACGACCATCATACGTTCTTTCCGGTGCGGCGATGAACGTGGTGTCCACCGGGGACGATCTGTCAAATTACCTGACTCAAGCTACCGCGGTTTCTCGCGAGCATCCCGCCGTCATCAGCAAATATATCGAACAAGCCAAGGAGATCGAGATGGATGCTGTAGCCAAGGATGGCCAGATGATAATGCACTTCATCTCCGAGCACGTGGAGAACGCAGGAGTGCACTCTGGTGACGCCACACTGATTCACCCGCCTCAAGATCTCGATCCTGCGACCGTCCGGCAGATCGAAGAAGCGACTGCAAAAATAGGAAACGCGCTCAACGTTACTGGACCGTTCAATATCCAATTTATCGCCAAGAATAATGAGATCAAGGTTATCGAATGCAACTTGCGAGCTGCGCGGTCGTTCCCTTTTGTATCCAAGGTTACCGGCATCGATGCAATCGAAATGGCGACAAAGGTGATGCTCGGAATTCACGTTGAGCCTTACCCAGATGCTGGTCTCCCCCCGGATTACGTTGGTGTCAAGGTTCCGCAATTCAGCTTCAGTCGGTTGTCTGGTGCGGACCCAGTACTGGGCGTAGAGATGGCCTCCACTGGCGAGGTCGCTTGTTTTGGCCGGGACAAATACGAAGCATACCTCAAGGCTCTTATCTCGACAGGCATTGTTCTGCCGAAGAAGAACATCTTGTTCTCTGTCGGTAGCTACAGAGAGAAGCTAGAGATTTTGCCGTCTGTCCAAAAGCTCTATGCGGCGGGATATAACATCTTTGCTACCTCCGGGACGGCCGACTTCTTGACGGAACATAACGTTCCTTGCAAGGTAGGACTTGGATGGCTATTCCCAATAGTCGTGCTGATTATGTTGTAGTATCTGGAAACGCTTCCTGAAGGGAGCAGTGACTTGCAAAAGTCTGAATACTCGCTGACCCAGCATCTGGCAAACAACTTGATTGACATGTACATCAACCTACCGTCGAAGAACCATTACCGTCGTCCGGCGAGTTACGCCAGCAAAGGGTATCGCACGAGAAGGATGGCGGTTGATTTCGCCATCCCACTTGTTACTAACGTCAAAAACGCCAAGCTTCTTGCTGAAGCTCTGGTTCGCAAGTTGCCACTCGATGTCTCGAATGTCGACTCCAAAAGCTCGTATCTTACGCACGTGTTCCCAGGGCTTGTCAATGTCGCTGCTTTTGTCCCGAGAATTACCGCTGTGTCTGGTAAAGACAGCTTCAATCAAGCGACGCAGGCAGCTCTTTGTGCCGGATTCACCACGTCCGTGATTCTTCCTCATGGCGTGGATGGATCGATTACAGATGCCCAGAGTTTGCAACGCGTCCAGAACATTGCTGCTAGCAATGCGTATTGCAATTACGCTCTGAGCGTCGCTACGGCTAATGGCCAAGCCCTACCGTTGAATGATGAACTCAGGCCCGACGTCAGAGCCCTCTTTATAGCGTTCCACGAACCCGCCGGTCCCCCAGAAATCTCTGCCGTCGCGGCTCACTTCGCCTCGTGGCCCACTGAGAAGATGATCGTGACAGATGCGAGGGGTTCTAATCTTGCATCCGTCCTCCTCCTTGCAAGTCTTCATAATCGCACTGTCCATATCACCGATGTCCGGAGCAAAGAGGACCTACTCTTGATAACCCTCAGCAAAGCTAGACACCTCAAAGTCACCTGCGACGTCTCCGTCTATACCTTGTCTTTCACTCGCGATCAGTACCCTCAATCTATACTTCTTCCTTCTAGCGAAGACCAGGCCGTGTTTTGGAAGAATCTTGACGCGATCGACGCGTTTTCGGTCGGAAATTTACCCTACCATTTGGCTGTGGAACAAGGACAGGAGGGCTCTGCCTGGTCCGGCATTGAGGAGACCATTCCTCTATTGCTCAACGCCGTAACTACTGGACGCATCACACTTCAAGATATCCGGACTCGAGTACATGACAATCCCATTCGTATCTTTGGTCTTCCCGAACAAGCCAATACCCACGTGGAGGTCGTCATCGGACGCCGTTCTCAATTCGTGTCACGTGACGGATGGTCTCCCCTGGACAAGACTACTGTGGTCGGCTCCCTGCATAGGGTCGTGGTCCATGGAAATACTTCGTTCTTGGATGGAACGCTATCTCCTGCAGCGATTGGCAAGGACGTTTCTAGTGCTGCAATCTCTCGACCTGTGGGCGAGTCTCGTGGGGTGACGGTCCCTGTTGCGAAGCCAGAATTTGTCCCGAGCCATGCTCCCGTGAAGACCGTTGATGCCCACCCGCCTGCTCACCCCGCGCCTGGTCCACTGGGTGCCATCATCCCCACTCTGTCGCATAGTCCCCACCCCGCTTTCCACCGTCGACATATCCTCTCAGTGAAACAGTTCAGCCAGCGGGATATGTACGACCTCTTCTCCTTGGCCCATGAAATGCGTCTACAGGTGGAGCGTAGTGGAGCCATAGACATCTTGAAAGGCAGGGTTCTCTGCAATTTATTCTATGAGCCCTCGACTCGTACAAGCGCTTCGTTCGACGCGGCAATGAAGCGTTGTGGTGGTGAAGTCATTCACGTCAACCCTGATACTTCCTCGGTACAGAAAGGAGAGACAGTCGCAGACACCGTCCGCACTGTTGGTTGTTATGCAGACGCCATCGTGCTTAGACACCCCGACGTTGGAAGTGCGCAGCTGGCTGCCAAGTTCTCCCCAGTCCCAGTGTTGAACGCAGGAGATGGTATCGGAGAACATCCAACTCAGGTGCGTGAACTCGTTTTGATCTGCCAAGTTGACCCGGCTCATCCGCGTAGGCACTCTTGGACGTCTACACGATCCGGTCTGAGCTTGGAACCGTCAATGGACGCATCATCACCCTGCTCGGAGACCTGAAAAATGGACGCACCGTCCACAGTCTTGTGACTCTGCTTTGCCACTACTCTGTTCGGCTCAACTTTGTCGCACCTCCATCGTTGTCGATGCCAGCTAGCGTGGTGTCTTCAGCGCGCAAGGCTGGCATCAGCGTACGACAACTCGAGTCCTTGGAGGAAGTGTTACCCGAAACGGACGTTCTCTACGTTACCCGAATCCAAAAGGAGAGGTTCACGAGCGAGTCAGAATGGCAAAAAGTCAAGGACTCGTACCGAGTTGACCATGCGCTCCTGTCTCGCGCCAAAGAAGACATGATCGTCATGCATCCCCTTCCCAGAGTCAATGGCAAGTCAACGTCGGTGTTTCTTTTGCGCGGCGACTGCGCTGACCTTTTGCCCCTATAGAAATTGATCCTGAAGTCGACTTTGATTCCCGTCGTGCGGTTTATTTCCGTCAAATGCGCTATGGACTTTTCGTGCGTGTCTGTATGATTGCCATCATTCGAGACTAAATCGTTGGGTAGATTCGAATGGCATTGCTCGCTAGTGTTTTGGGGACGGTGTAGCCGGGGATCTTGGACTATGATCACGTAGCTTTCGTGGGACACGAAATGATCTAATGTGCGGTATTTACATGACACCATGAGTGAATTGCCAGAAGAGCAAGAATAGGCGGAAAGAAATTAATCCCACCAGTGGCGTTCGAATCTAAGCTGAAACCTTACCATCCCTGTTCCAGGGAGATCGTTACAAGTAAAAGGTTGTCGATAGATGCGGCAGGGGTTGCAGGGCTTAAATAAAGCGAACACCGCCGCGTTCACTGGGCGCATCTCTCCATCCTCTGAACAACACCCCAGAAAAAGGGGAACATCAAATACAAGCAATGGGATGCTGACAGCATGTAATTAGCCTAGCTTTGTCGCAGGCTTGAGGGCCGTGTGTTATGAAAAACAGACCCCTGATCTAGTCTAGTACATGATCTACGTACAAGAAAAGATGCATATCGTTGATGCATATCGCCAAGGCGACGCATTACTATACACTTCCATTATGCCGTATATCGTAGCATGTGTTTCGGTGGACTTGGGTGTTCTGCTCCACATGACGGCACCCAAGCCACTGGCTCCCGATTTCTCAAGTTTTAATTGACTTGAAATTTTCCCTTTACATACTACGATGGGCGCAGACGAAACAAGAGGAAGTTCGAAATGGGGACCGATTTGTTGACATAGATCGAGTACGGAAAGGGACGCTCGCTTGGGTGACCAGCAGGTTCCTGGACAAGTGGTTTGACCCAAGGATGTCACCGGATGAGCGGTGTTGCCGGACCACCGTATGGTGACTGCTTGGCAATCATCATCCCTTCCCACTGATCACCTTTCCATCAATGAGTATTTCGGAGAGAAGTCATTTATGGATCGTCTGACGTCGCGTGAGAGATGCATAGTAGGCTTTGCACATGCACGCCGGGAGTCGACGACTGGACTGTATGGTACACTTGAAGCGCAGTAGCTGTCGAAGCATAAGTAGTGTTGATCTTTTAAAACAAGTTCTTTGAGTCTGTTTCCATCGAGTCATCATTGAGATTGAGATCGACATGACCATGACATGAGAGTGAAAGATCTAAACATTAAATGAACTGGCTGATGACTTAGAGTTGAGTACTTACCATTGTAACAAGAGATTGACATGAGAAAAGGTACATCTCTCGGCTGTTGTGGAGGGGCCAGCCGGACCACTCTCACCGAGTCTGCCCACCTCTATACTGCAGTGATAGTCAGGTGCTTGTGATGTATCGAAGTTGGACACGTTTCGGTTCCAGCCCAGTGTTTGCTTATCGATAGAACGTGCATTTTCACAGATAACGGGGTTCCGATTGGAACCGAGTTGGAACCGAAGCTTCACACCACAGTGATAGTGTGACATCAACTTTGCAGGATGGCTTGATGCTCTAATCGTTGGTTCAGATACGAGAATCAAGGTCAGTAAAGTTGATCAAGGAGCACAGGGCAAGGGAAGGTACTGTATGTATAACTCCAGCGAACAAAATCCTTTTTTGGCTGGCATCGGCGTTTAGGTGGGCACTAAGGACATTTAGCCAGCCATCCTACTTGGTCGCCCAATTAGGTCCTTAGGAAGGCCGTTCATTCGCTGATTGAACCAAGATATCGTCGTCACGTAATACCCATGGGTCCCATGCGATATCATCTTCGCGCTGGCATCCGGCCCCGGTGATTGGTAAAGTTTTTTTTACTGAACCGAATAGCGTCAGGGCTCTAGGGTGGGCAGAACAGCCAAGATGTGATCTCTCCCCCTGCTGTTAAATTGGCACCTCGAAGTTACCACATTAACGAGTGCTCCCTGGTATTCGCCTCCCCGCTGGTGGTGGTCCCAGCATCCCTACCTTCATATGGACCACGAGCAAACCACCCAGGCCCCTGCGGCTCAGTCCCGGACCATCGAGGACACAGCGGTCCACCCAGAACATATCCAAATCATCTCTCCTGGCTCACGGGAAAGCAATGGTACCGCTGAACACGACACGGGCCCTTCCTCCACACAGAACCTCATACCTCCGTCTAACGCACATATCGTGCAACCCCGTTCTCAAGATAACCCGTACCCCGACTTTGAACGCGTCACGTCACCTCCCCGCAGTCGTGACGGACATGTATTCCTCTCTTCGGGCCGACGCCAAACGTTGACCTCGAGACAGTCGAACGCTGGGCTCCCCGCACCCCCCCAAAACACGCCTGGAATTGATTGGATCGTTCCTGTGGAAAAGGGTAATGTGAGCGTCATGTCCACTTTTTTCGGACATGTCAGATGTACCTAAAATTACGTGCCTCAGGGCCGCCGTACAATAGGTGAACGCCTTCAGCCAACGATTGAAAATGCCGTCAAAGAAAGGGACAAGTATGCACAAAAAGGTTAGTCTCTGGGGTTTGTCGTAACTTGTTTGCCCTGCTGATGGCAGGTTGGATGTGTGATGTCCAGCATTGTGGACGGGTTACGCTCTCAACATCGCGATTGGCTTGCAGGTGTTTTTGGGTGCTTTGACGACGGGACTTGCAGCTGCTTTGTCGATTGGCAGACAGGTGGGTTTTATTCGCGTACCACCCTAAAAATCCATCATACTAAACCGGCGCACAAAAAAAGGCCCAGGTTTCGACTTCGATTTTGGGTCAGTATGATGTGGTGTCGATGCGGCCTTTGCGTTGACTTGGGTTACAGGTGGTCTTTCTACGTTGGTTGCTTCCTACCTGGCCCGCGCACGTGGTTCCGGAGAACCCGAGTTGTCCATCACTCGCGTAAAAGACCTTGAGCAGTTTTTGCGAGAATGCCGGGCTTTTCAGTTGGACCACGCTCATGAATATGGTGGTTCCGAAAATCACCATCTGGAAGACCGTCTAGACATCTTGAGACGGAGATTCGAAGAACTGCTCGGTAATGCAAATGGGTACGTGCAGTCGAGCATCCTGGCAATCCACCATCGTTACTGAGTATTCGTTGAAAGGGAGAGGAAACTCTCGCCCGTTGGAATTACTTCGACTCAAGCTGTGCCATAAATTCATCTCGTATCCTCAACAATTCAGTTTTTGTGATGGTTATATGTACCGTATATTTCACTTTTACATTTTATTCATTTTTCTACCGTATTATTTTCTCAATCACGTCCTTTTGTGCATTATTACATCAGGAGATTTACATGGACTCGTATACCCTGTTGTAGTGAGATTGGTTTCGTTTTCCTGACGTCTTGAACTGTGTTGATGGGGTAAGATACGCGTATGATCACGTGAGTGATGAGATTGGGAACGATTCAAGTGTGTCTGAGAGCTGCGTATGTCCAGGTCCAACATCGTAACTCACCCATTCACTGCGTTCTCCAGCTTGCGGACTTGACTCGAACCATCCAGCCAACCATGAAAACGAAGAACAAGCAGACAAAGTTCCCAGTGGTGAGACACCGTACAACCTGTGTGATTTCAAACCTCATACCTGGCGGGATGTAGGCCCGAATAAAGAAAATCATGCAAAAAGACGAAGAAGTAGGTAAAGTCGCGCAGGCAACGCCAGTCGTGATATGTACGCCCCATATTTCTTACGCGCTTCGCACACCATGAATACTATGTGCCCATCATCTCCCCCACCTCCCTCTCTCTCATCCCTTATACACACGTTCGCAGCAAAAGCTCTCGAACTGTTTCTCGCCATGATCGTGGAGGAGGCGAGCAAGGTTACGCTCGAACGAGGCGCCAAAAAGATCGAGGGATATCATTTGTATGTGTCTACTGTGCTCTTGTTGGTTGTGATCCCTGAGCAAAATTCAAATGTCCCCTCCTCCCTCCCTCCCTTTTTTTAAATAGAAAACATGCTGTTGAAACGACAGAGATGTTGGATTTCTTGAAGGAGATTGTGGAATCTGTGCCGGATCCATCGGCTGGTGGAACGATAGACCTTGAAGCTGAAGCCGCGGAGGGGTCGAAGCGCAAACGAGGCAAGACCAAGAAAAACGGGACTGCGCCTACCTCTGGGGAGCAAAAGAAGCGGCGCAAAAGAAAGGCCGATGTCGATGTCGATGCCGATGCCGATGGCGCTGGGGAAGAAGCTGTAGGTGGTGGAAAATCAGAACAAGAGGGAGACACGGCGATGGACGAGGATGATGATAGGGATGGTTATGCGGAACCCAGTCATCGAGATCAGGATGTTGACTGGCGAGACGACGAGGACTCCCCTTACGTTCCAAGATGACGGTGGGTGGCTCAGAGTATTTGTATTTGACCAACCTCCACGCTAGTAAAGCTACATGTAAATTATTTAGACAAGCTCAACCTCGCCTCTCATAACCAACTGCTCAACAACAGAGTAAGGGGTCAAAGAAATGTGTCCCTTCTGCATTGTCAGAGTCGAACCGCTGACCAGAGTCAACTACTTGCTTGGTAGAAGAGAAGAAACAACTTACTCGGGTAATCTTACCGGCGGACATCTCTGACGAGCATGGACAAAGACAGCAAGGTTTTTATCAGGCTCGGCGACTACGAACTCCTGTTAGAGATATCCTGGATCCATCTCGACACTCACTCATTGGTGGAAGGAAAGGCGTCTTGTCATCCAGCGTCTGCTGGTTGTCCGGCAAACCTTGCAGGACGGAAACATAGAAATGCTGGTCAGTTAGCCTCGCAAACCTGAACGGAGACGTCAACTAAGCTGTCGTCAACGGTGGAATGCCAATCGTCACCTGCGAGCGTGGTCCACCTCGTTCTCCGAAAGTTGTTGTTGGATTTCTGGATTGGTCATGATATATCGAGCAAACTTTTCAATCTGTAACGACGGTCGTTTGCTTTAGAGCATGGGACGATGTGACGTGGCATCGAAGTCTGGCTGACCTTGAACAATCTCGTACGAAGGTATGACCGAACGACAAACTTGACTCGCTCTACCTCTGTCTGCGCGAGAATAGTCCGAAAGTGTTCTTCCTCGGAAGACGAGGGATCGGATCGCAACAACTGAACGGTCTCGGACTGTTATGCATACCACGCACCACGTACCACGTCAATGAGCGCGTGCGTGACGAGGACAGAGATGGGGTAGAATGATCTCACCTACCTGACGCCGTATATGATCGAGCAGCCCAGCGAGGACATCTTCTGCGAATGGGAGAACGTCGGGCGCGTGCCGCTCGTTCATCCAATGTCGAATGAGTTGTTGCAAGGGTGTTTCTCCTTCGTCTTCCTCGAACAAGGGTGGTGCAGCTGGCATCGGGATGTCGTCGTCATCGTGTGGTGCATTCCGTAGTCGATTCTGGAATTGATCGTTGCCGCGATCGAGGTTTGTGAAGAAGTCGTCGTCATCGTCCATCATGTGTTGGCCCAGCGAGGTCACCACCGAGGCGGCGGTAGTAACGCGTCAAGGATTTGCAGTTGGTTGTTGATCTCACGTTACGAAGGGGAGAGAGAGCAAGGTGGAGTTGGCTGGAAGACGTCGCGGTTGAAACGTTGAACGTTGGGACGCGTTCATGATCTGATCGACAAAGTGGTCGAGACACGTCTGTAACATATTGACAAAAACTGATGTGATACATGAAACGTCTACGATACGAAGCTGGCGCAAGAAAATCTTATATAGCGTCATTCTCCACCAACCTGCCACAAATCACGTACTTGTTCGAGAAATGGTCGATCCAACCTAGAGGGAGGACGGTACATTTAGCAGAACGAGAGCACGTCCACTCGACATACCCTTCATGTTTTCACTGAATAACGTACATCAGACAGGCTCACATATCAAGCGAAATACACGTACATTTCATCCGGACGGAGATCCTCTAGCTTGTCCAGGGGCTGGTCGATCGGGGTCAACATTTCTGAGTGATGGAAACTATGTGATGGGATGCATGAAGTAGCACTCGTAGGAACATACCCGTGTCAAAAGACTGCTTTGCCATGCCTCGAGAGGCATCTCGACCCGCGAAATTGCCATACATGCCCGCTGAACAACGTCAACGTCAACATCTTCTAGCCTTAACAGAATTCAACCGAGTGCGCACCAGGTCCATAAAAGTTGCGGCCTGCGGTGACGTCAAAGACGATACCGTTTATTGCAAGCAGAATCCTTCCACCGTCGGTGCCATCAAAAGGCACCAGGGTCTTTGGCGTGTATGTCTGGAACAAGACCGTAGGTGCATGAGCTTTAGGCATCCATGTATAGCCTTGCTTGAATTCGTGCGGGACGGCTTTTGAATTTGAGATGGGTGGGAAGACGATCCGTTGTACTGAATAGAGTATGTAGATGAGCAGGGCCGTGTTCACGGGTGTACCAACGTCCAACGAGAGCGTCATGTTGTCGATGAGGTAGTACTGACTTGCGTGAGACCTTGTGTCAGCGCGAGCTGCCGTGCGCCGACTCATCTTTTCCGAGTCAGCAATTACATCGAGAGTCCGTCCCCATTGACAAAAAAACAGACTGGAAACAAAATGAGTCATTCAGGATGGGTAACACCTTGGGCAAAGCAGTACTTGGGGTGAGTGACAAGGTGAGTATTTTTAATGGCATCTCGAGGTTTATGAGATTTTAAGAAGCCTTGTGATCATCATGGACGTTTCCACTCCACCGTCCGGATCTCTTAGACTTATGTCTTCTGCATACGGATGAACAGCCGTGGATCTGTATCTTCTTTGTTGTTCATCTAACCCACTTGCTCGGCATCTTCACGTTCAAGACTGAGTTAAATAGCAATAGCGTAAGCGTTTAACTCTAGTCACTTGTTTTCGGGAAATTTTCCTAGGATGGCCGTGGCGACCGTCTTGGTTGTCATGGGTAGTTGCCAGCCAGAGGATTCCTGGTCCGCACCTTTCTTGCCTTCACTCTTGGTCGTACTTGCCCTCTGGATTATCACTGCGATTTTACGCTATCGCCGTCTTCCAGGCCATGACTGGTGCAGTCTTCTCAGAGCCCCACAATTCCGTTGTGCGATGCATTCACCTTTCCTCTGGGAGGCGGGTTGATTGGGATTATCTCCATGTTCTATCCCTACTACAGCAGCGTGGAATCCGACGACCACAATGGCGACGCCAAGTACTTGCAGTGAGCTATTTGGAGGTAAGCCGAGTCAAAGGAAATGCGTCTACGACAGATGGGCTGAATGGCGTATGCGGTGCGGGACGGCCCGATTTCGTATTGGGTTCTAGGTTCCTGTAGCCGCTTTTATCTGTCCTTCCCCGGTTGTTCCGCCGTTGTCGCTTGCCATCATTGACTTTGGAACCATGGATGGTATGGATCTTCACCATCCAATCGGTAAAGGTATCCCTCTCGTCAGCTTGGATCTCCTCCTATGATCGCGTGTGGGCTCCTGACGGGCCTCAGGGTGTGCATACATCTTGCCTTTCCACAATCCCCGGTCGCTGAGTTCGGAGGGTAAGTTCAAAGCTTCGGGGCCTCACTAATATATTGCAACACACTCATGTCTTTCTCGACCATAGACACATAGTCAAAGGGGAATTCACCAAAGACTTCAGGAACGGTTTGTCTTCGAGGTGTGTGAAACCATGCGGTTGAAGCAGCTCGCGAAAAACTTACCTGTCAATACTTAGACAAGACAGCCTTTCAGTGAAAAATGGACTAAAAGTCAATGTTTAAGCCACCAGCAGGGGACATTCCAAAACAGTTAAAGACGCAAGATCTGTCACCAGGGCCGGATCATCCAACAGACGTTCGTCAAGAATGTCCCCTTTCGGAGTAAGGTTGCTTCACTGCCAGCAAGGGTTTCAGTTAAATACCACCATACGGAACGGAACGGTAATACTATTCGTATTACATGAACGACAGATCTTACTTGGAGTCGGCAGGGCGGTGATGAAACCGATGAGACAGGACGGCAACTGACCCAGGCGACATACCATTGGATTTACGGAGTAGCTTCAAACGGTAATATTCGTTGTGTCAAGTGGTACCCCTGCAGACTGCAGTTTTCGACCACCGTCTCAGCACTCTTCTGACTTCGCTCGTCAAGGTGGTGATCATGTGGCATAAAGATGTAAAGTTCAAAGGTTCCAAACTACTTTAATCTGAACACAGTCCGACCTCATGCTCAATATCTGCTCACGCTAGGTTGGTCATTCTCGGTTCCAGGAATGCCCAAGCTTGGGCAATGCTACTAGACCCGGAGTGTAGTTGGAGTACAGCTATACTCAAGTGGATGATGATCGATGAGGCGACGTAGATCTGGGTGGTTTGAATTCCAGAGAAAAAGCAGCGTACACCACGAGTAGATTTCGCTCACGTGACCCGCTACAACCCTTTTTTGGCTGACCAGAGGTTGTGCTTTGATTGTGAACGACGATGACTGCATATCCCATCCTTTCTTCACGGCTATATAACCCACATATACGCTCTCAGTGTAGTTCATGCAGTGCATCATTGGAATTCCCCGTACCCTCGCCGACCCCTCCTCCAGCAACCCTACTTCGCGTCCGGTGCGTCCAATGTCAAGTTGTATACCAACACGCGTTCTATCCGGGACAACTGCCGTCTGGTGTATCTGTTTCCACCACGACACAGACACCCAATGGTTCACATTCAGCTTCTTCCGCTCCACGGAAAGGCCGAAAGATTGGCACACAAGAGAAACCCTTGGAAACTGGATACTATGATCTCCTCGGTGTCCCAATAGACGCGACCACAGAGGACATCAAGAAGGCATATCGCAAGTATTCTTTGCTGACCCGTTGTACTACTCTCACGCGATTCTTAATCACCCGTGACGTCCAGGACGGCTGGCTATCAAACATCACCCCGACAAGAATCCGGACGATCCGCATGCAGAGGAGCGCTTCAAGCAGATTGCAATTGCTTACCAGACGCTTTCGGATCCGGTACTCCGCAAGAAGTACAACGAGTTTGGTCCGAAGGAGAGTGCACCAGAAGGAGGTTTCGTTGACCCCGAGGAGGTTTTCGGCGCGATATTTGGTGGCGACCGTTTCCTACCGATCATTGGTCAGATTAGCTTGGCCAGAGATATGAAGACGGCTCTACAAGAAGCCGACGAAGCGGAAGGAGAGGATGATAAAGACGTGAAACGTGACGCCAAGGGTAAAGAAATCCTAACAGAAGAAGAGAAGGCACGGAGAGAAGAAAAGGAGAAGAAAGCAGCTGCAGAGGTAACCTTACTTTTTTCCTATCCTCGCTGCAACTTCCAATCATTTTGTCAGAAAGCCGAGGCTCGTGCAGAGCGGATACGAAAGCTGTCAGTACAAGTATTGGTTGGCTATACTTTATTTAAACCCTTGATAGCGTGGAGAACTTGGAGCGCAAACTCAGCATCTTTACTGAGTCAGCGACGGGCCCTGATGATGCAGAAGTATCCAACAGCTGGCGTACGATCTGTCAGCTTGAAGCAGAGTATGTCTTCTGATCTTCGAGTATTTTTAACACGACGAGCTTTTCCTCCAGCGAGCTCAGGAAGGAATCATACGGAGTCGAGCTATTGAATGCGATCGGCTTTGTCTACGTGTCCAAGGCAAAGCATTTCCTAGCTACCAGTCAGTCATTATTCGGAGTCGGTGGTTGGTTGCACAATGTACAAGGGAAGTATCACGTATTCAGCGAGACGTAAGTATCCCAACACAGTCTTGTGCAAACATCCTCATCGCCAATAGGGTTTCGACACTTCGTTCGGCTATCGAACTGAAGAGTGTTTTCGATCAAATTCAAGCCGCCGAGAAGGCAGGAAACTTGTCTCCTGAAGAGAAAAGGCGCCTAGAGGAACAAGCTGCCGAGAAGGGTCTCCAAGCCCTTTTCAAGGTCTGTCGATCATTCCAATCCTGTAGATCGTCGTTCAACGACCCATACAGGGAACGAAACTCGAAATAGAGTCGGTTCTGCGTGAGGCGTGTGATCGCATACTGGAAGACATGACCGTCCCTCGTAGCAAAGCCACCCTTCGTGCCGTTGCGCTCCAGATTATCGGTGAGGCGTATGTAGCGGTGAAGAAAGACCCGGACAACAACCCGCCGGACGAGAGCGAGTACGTGAGGGTGGACACCAGGACGAGTCGCGAGCGAGATCGCCAGTGGGCGACCTAGTCATCGTCATACCTCTCCCTGTATGATATACCGTATTCTTGTTTAGGAACGTAATTCAGGAGTGCACCTGCTGGCCTTTTTTTTTCGCTCGGGTTGCTTCTCAACAGAAATTATGGTGGCTGGCTTGGTCTGGCCGCCAAAGGACCTGAAGCTTGACATGTGACAACCAGGGGATGCAAGAACCCAATGAAGAAGGAAGAGCATCCGTCAGGGCCCCGCGGTCATGAATTCATGACCACCAGAAAAGATAATACAAAGCATGTACCATGTGCAATTGCAGGCACCAACATTGCGTCCTGGCCAACAAGAAATATGTCCACATCCAGTTGTTACTAGGCCACAGTGTCCGGCCGTCGTAAAGACGCGTCGCAAGGGGGAGTTGCAACTTTTCGGTCGCAGGTACTACGATCGATCGGGCCCCAACAACATATTGTACAACGCGATATCGTTCCTTGTTCCTAGCGTAGATCGACGGTGCTTTTCTCCTCCGGTACACCACCTGATACAAATGCTATGCATGGCACTTATGAAAATTCCCGCTAAGTACAAAGGCAAAAAGACAACACTAGCCAAAGTCACAGAAAAAAAGTCCAGTCAGCCAACTGGAACTGTCTAGATATGGAAGAGGTCCCAAAAAAAAACCGTCTCCACAACAAAAAGGGGGCACACAATACACAATAAACAACACAGACAGCAACGACAGTTCCGGTCACGGGTGAACCCCATAACGATAATTATACGCGCAAAAGAAGGGAGTGAACATTTTATTTTTCAGAGTTGGCAAAGCTCGAGTTCTTTGGCGTGTAAATCCCTGGGTCTTGGGAGTCGATGGAGATCTCCGAATGTCTATGGCGCACTTGGAAGGGGAATTCTGCGGGGGAATCCGTCACCTTACTGCTCCGCAGACTCATAAGATATTTGCTACAAGCAACGTCAGATGGAACGGAATTGGACTATATCATGAACTTACATCCATGGAGGAATGATGTGGCCATGAGGGATAGACCATGGTTCCGATGCATGGTAATTAGGAGGCGAGATACGACCGTCAGTCACTTTGCGCACGATCCAGACGAAGCCATTCAGAAGGGCGTAAGTCACAATGCCTACGATGACACCATACGCAATGCTGCAAGATCTCAGTCATATATCCCAACTCCCTGTAAGAACTCACTTGAATGATAGCGGGATTATAAGGATCGTCAAGAAGGCTGGGAGGGCGTCACCGATGTAATCCCAGTTGATGTCACGAACATTGCGGATCATGAGGGAGCCGACAATGACGAGTGCACCTCCCGTAGCCCAAGGGGGGATAGATGCAAATATAGGAGCGAAGAAGACGGATACAAAGAACAGAAGGCCAATCACCACCGCGGTAATGCCGGTCTTCCCTCCCTCTAAAGATGCTCGAGTAACACGGAACATGGAAAGTGAGGTGACGTACCTGCAATACCTGTAGCAGACTCGATGAAAGCTGTGACGGGACTAGTGCCAACAAGAGCGCCCATAGAGATTGAAAATGCATCGACACAGTAGGCGATAGTAGAGTTTTCAAAGTCAAGAGTAACCGGGTCTCGGAGACCAGCAAATTTGGCCATAGAGTACAGGGTCCCAGTGGTGTCTAAAATCATTTGTTGAGCTAACGTGAAGCTAATCTAATCAACGATCTCACCCAAAATGTCGACATAGAGGAAAGTGATGAGAGCATACCAGACCTTGCCTTTACCATAGTTATACTAGTACCTTTTTCAATAGTGGCCGCCTGCAGAAGTGGAAACGTGCTTACATCTAGAACATTACCGGTGTGCTTCAGCGGATGCCATGTGATAACTTGCTTGAAGAAATCGAAGAGTTGGTCACCAGCATCAGTGTTAGGGAAATATGTCACGGGGGTTGATCGGGGCCACGAAATGATGGATGTAACAAAAATGCCTATGAGGATCGAACCCTTGATACGGAACATCATCATCAACACAGTCATGATGCTGCGATGCAAGTGAGCGTCAAATCGACGACAGTAACAACCAGTTGCGTACCCGCCTGTGAAGACACCCAACCACACGGTAGGACTCCGCAGCACCCCCGTTGCACAGAAATACGGAAGGTCTGGGATCCAATCTGGGATCGGGTGACAAACAATGAGACTAACAGCAAGAGACGTTGGGAATAAATAACATACCGCTTGAGTCACACCCTCCCAAACCTACCAAGTTGGTCACGTCCCCTCCAATGACGTTAAGACCAGACGCTTCGGGCAAGGGCATCAGTACATCCTTGGCAACGCGGGAGGAAAATAAGTAATACTTAGGCCAATGAATCTAAATAAGGAAATCCAAGTCCATCAACTTCCATGTAGCAGAATCGAATTGAAATTTCAATGATACGCACGCAATGTAAATACCAATTCCTGCACCCACAGCAAGAACCAGTGACTGTGGCATGATCCGCGCCAGCCATTGACGCAGACCAAGCAAGGACAGGATAAAAAATACCCAACTACGAGAAAACAGTTGGTCATCAATACACGGATAATTCTAAGAAGTTTAACACGCACCCTTCTAGGAAGACGGCAGCAAGGGCTTCTTGGTAGGTTATGAGCCCACCTCCATGGTAGCCGACTACAGAGTACGTGAACTGAATCATGCAACCAATCAGAATGCGATGCCGGCCCGAGATCCGTAAAACGACCTACGTAGGCGTTTAGTCCCATACCCGGAGCCATGCCCACAGGTAGGTTGGCTAGTGCACCCATGAGGACCGACGCGAGGGCAGAGATGGCAGCAGTGCTAGTGATAAGATCTTGCCTGACTTCCTGAATACAGGAGAGATAGGCATGATCTGTGGAACAGTCGGAACTGTCGCAGACGCAGGGTCCCCCTGATGAAGATATGATCGAGGCATTGACGGATATCTATGACATGTGCAAATGAGACTTTTACTTTCGAACGATTGAAGGGCTCACGATATACGCCATGGCGGCCTGCATTGCACCGAGGAGAGAGCCTCAAAACAGGACCTGGTAAAGCAAAAGAGTGTGCGCACCCAAGTTGTTATACCGGCACGGACATCCGTCTGTAGCGAGCTGTTAGTCCATGCACATGGCACACGAGTATGAGGCGACCACACCATAAACCGCGAACCTTCTCGTTCGCGAGGATGGCCCGACCCCTCGAGGCGAAACCATCGCCCAACCGCAGAATCGGCAACCTGGAAGAGGATGTGAGATGTGCACTATGAAAGACAACGATAAGATACCTGGGCATTGAGTCTGTCTGCAAAGGTGAGGGTCATATGGGGCAAGGAAAAAGAAGGTGAAAGATGGGGGGAATATATAAAATGAATGTCGATCCCAGTAAGAGGAGGACCGGGCAAGACCTCGAAGGAAAGGAACAACCGGAAGGACAGACTCGGAAGCTGGGATATAAGTACATATGTTTGGCGACACCGATTCAGTATTCACGTCATCAATCTGAGATTTGCTGAAAGATTCGATCACATGGTGATAAAACGCTCGTATCCACGCACCAATCAAGGTTTAAGTTACTCGGTTCAAACCACCCTCTCCTTCTACATCACCTGACCACCTCGACCCGCCAAATCTGAGCGGACAGCATCCTGTGCGCATGCGAACGACGTCGGATGCACAGTAGTCAGCCAGCGATAAGACGTCGTGCCACGCTTTGGGGTGTTTTGCATCGACAGCGTAGAGCGCCTGCCAAAAACGCCACTGGAGTGACAGCCGAGTTGCCATGCCTTCATTGAACTTCAGCCAGGAGCTTAAATTTATGTCTCCGACCAAAATACCGCATCCACCACCACCAAGTATCTGAGTGGGATTATCTTGCAGGTACGGTGGACACTTTAAAAGTGAACCCTTGAACGGCGAGAACGACTGGCCTAGAGTTGCATATGAGCCTCATGGGTCTCAAACTCAAAGCTGTGAATATTTTTACACGTAAATCGTTTTTTGAGTGATATCAACTCCGACGACGTACATGAAAAACCTCCGCTTCTTCGAATGACCAAACTTCGAGCGCCCCAATGGAAGTTCGATTCCCAGGGACCGATCTCGTCCAATCGGCAGCAGTACTGGTAGCGCTTCTTATCATATTCGCCCTAATCTAAATGAACTTGGACTGCCTCGTGTTTGATCAAGTAATTGTACTTATCAACCAACCATGTGACACGTCATCTCTGAAATCCTATCCTGGACTTTGCACGTTGTCTTGAAAATTTGACTCCTAGCCCAAGCCACGTCAGTCAGCCGATAAATAAAGTGTGATCGGACGAACACCTGAATGCCCGCCAGGTTGCACCGCCAACTTCCCTTGGACTCGTCAGCCGTGCGAACAAAGGGACTATATAATGGGGAAAAATAGAACCGGCGCAGCTTGCCCTCCAATCGCCGACGAACCATGCCGGTACTCGGTAAAAGGGCAATACATATCGTGGACCATCGGTGTCCCGCGTTCATATCGATAACCCCGCTAGTATCTGCTTCTCGGGCACTTCGCGAGGAGATAGAGGGCAGAGTGCCCGTGTTCTTTTGTCCACAGCAGGCACATTAAAATTCAATTTGATCTAGAGAGAAAAAACATCACAACGCGAATTGGCGACGTTACAAGGGCAACAGTGATGTAAGCCCTTAGCCCAAGGTCTTGACCAGCTCGGATCGTATGACACAACGCCAAACGAACTATCGGCAGGGATTTGTTGAGCATCTTCATCCAAAAGGCTTACCCAAATAGCTGCACGTATCACCTATACCACCACAGCTGGAACTTCTTCCGGTGACGGCGATCACAACGGTAACCCAAGAGACTGTCTCCTGCATTGATGGCCCTTCAAACTTTGATCACTGCTCGACACTCTTTGACATTACCATGTAAGGTTACGGTTGCCACACTGGATATAAAGACTTACTTGATGGTGAACTGCCAGGGGAACATTTTAGAAAGCCGCAATAACACCGCTTCACCCGCGGATTCGGTGCGCAGAAAGGAGAGGAATATTCGCATAATAATGTAGAAACACTGGGGGAGATAGCTTCATGTTTCCCAAGGGGGATGGATGCAAAAGGAGTCACTCTATGTAGAGCAAGTTCTGCGAGGAGATTCGACGGATCAAAAACCTGGTAGCCAATCAGTCGTAAGTTATTATTGATAAATGAAATGTTAAGATGCACTCGCACAACGCAAGTATGCTCAAGGCTGTCCCGAAGAAAAGTTTTGTACATGCAAACACGCATGGGCGAAATCTAGAGAGGGAGCTGGTGGCAACGCATAGCTAGTTTATGCTAGAGGCTATTACCGTGCATCTTCTCTTCTCGATAGAGACACGCTGGCTTATCCCTGGCATCTGCATATTAGTGGAACGAGGGAACGTGTACAACGAGATTCTCAGGCTTTCCTGTATTGCTGCAATGGAAGGGTGGAGAATCTCTGTATCTGATCGTATAAGCTTCCGTGGGGGAGCCTTGAGCCAAAGACGTGGGTGCAGCTGGTCAGCCACTCGAGCCAGTATAAATGTGGTGTTCGACACTAAGGACAATAAAACACTTGGTGCTTCCAAAATGTCTTTCCAACTGTCGAGAAGTTAGTAGTGCCCACCTAGGACGCGAATGTTATGTACTTCGTAACTTGAAGAGTGAGCAAGGTCAACGATGCCAAAGCAGCACTGGATCTCACGTGGCAAAGCCACGCGATGAGCCAGGAGGCGTAACACTCTTGTTCAGTCCATCCACTGTCTCCGTCTGCCATTCCCATCGCTCAACATGTCTCACTCGATCCTGCTTCAAAATTCGTCTCTCACAGCACTGCTACTTTGTACCAAGGGGCCTTGCCAGTCAAATATCTTCAAGAGACATGTAGAGAGACAAGGATCAGGGCAAGGTAACAATTCACACTGGCCTCGAAAGATTCCAGAACTCACACACCGTTCTATTCCACTCGCAGGGAGAAGCTTCAGCTTCAACGCGGTACTTTTCTTTTGTTAATCATGCCTGTGATCCCATTTTGCACTACCGCGTCCTCCCGATGGCGGGTCATGCGCAGAGACAACCAAGTGAACCTGTAAGGAAAACAATGCAATCGCGGCATATATGCAGCTAATCATTGTCTTCTAGTATTGAACTGACATTGGAACTTGACTCCGCATTCATCGAGTTGATTCCAGAACCAAGTGTACACGACGATGCACAGCCTTGGGATGACGACGTGCACACCGTTTACGTCCGAATTCTTTTTATTATCCACACTGGGGTCTGTTCAGCCTGTTGCGGCACAATTTTTTGGAAGGCGAGAGATGACGCTGCTGTTACTCCTTGCCCAGCTACGTCAAGCTGCATTGAATTGGTAATGTTTTATTATTCATTGGCGGCATGCTCTTGCTTATTGGAGGGTGCAGGCGATATATGCCCTCTTGGTCGATGCCTGTCAAACCGAGTGGCGAGATTCGCTACTATACATGAATTCTACCGCCTCGACATGGTAGGCTTCCGCCAAACGACCAGTGCGCTATTAGCTTTCAGCACGAGGGTCACGCCACGGGCCGAGATATCGTAGTCGTAGTAGTTGGTATTTTCGTCTAGATTTTTCCGGCAGCAGGCACGCCCAAGGTAAGTAATCAGGCGGGGAAGTTGTGTTTGGGCCAAACATGGGCCATATTTGTCAGATCGCAGTTTTATTGTTTCGGCCCGAAAGTGGGTTTTCGGCCAATTTTCCGACCCCAGCGCCGCCGCTGCCACCGACAACGACCACCCTACCCTACTTTTTTCTGCTATCCGTAAACTCCTCTTTTTCTCTAAACGCTCTCCATGATATGCCCCGCAACCACAATTTGGGTACTTCCGCCCTACGAAACCGCAACCGAGTCACAAACAAGACCCGTCTCAAAGTCGTGCATGGTAACATCGATGCGGACGCCTTATCATTTGATGAGGATGAGGAAAAGGCCAGGATCGTCAGCACGGCTGGCGTGGACGCTGAGGACGCCAACGTGAGTCTCCTTTGTGCTCGTCGAGTGTCGTGTCGCCCTTGTTGAACACACTGACGTGTCGCTTTCTGATTGGCTGATACCGTGGGAAATCGATTATCGATGGCTGACTAATTTCACAGGAGCACCACCTTCAGGCGGTGCTTTCCGCGGCATCGCAGCGCCACCAGTCCGTTGGACGCTCCACTCGCGGAGCAGCTGACAAAGTCACACCGGCCCCCACTGCGTATATCCCCACGCCGGACTCGACCGGTCTGGTCGATAACTATGCCGAACTTTATCTCCCTAACCGATGGACGCAACCTGATTCATACGTTCGCTCCTCCGAAACAGTTGAAGAATCTATTTCCAGTGGCCTCATCGATGGATTCACTTATTATATGGACGAGCGTGACAAGGAATGGCTTGACCGCAACAATGAGGAAGCTCGTGGTGAGGGAACTAGCGTGCAGGGCGCAGTCTCCGCTTCGGGTGCCACCACACGCTCTTACCCCCAGCGAAGCGCAAAAGCAAAGGGAAAGGAGCCGGAGTCTGCCCAAGCCGTTTCAATCACGGAAGACGAGTTTGAGTTGGTAATGGGCATTTTCGAGAAATCAACCCATGACAAAACTGAATTTCTCCATCACGTATGTCACGCTATCCAACGCGGATGAACCTTATACTGACTGGTCATCTGGCTTTAGGGGCTGGAGGGCGGAATGGCTTTCCCGCCTTTTTCGGATTATCAAGAAGTTTTTTCAGCACCGCTACCTCCCTCCCTGTTCGCCAGCTTTATTGTACCAACCTGGATATCACCGCCAGCACAATTACTCCGTTTGGCGAAGGTCATCTATCCATATTGGAGAGAACGCCGGGTCGAAAGAGGTGGCCATCGCATAATTCCAACTCTGAATGTGGGTACCCGCTCACACTCCGTTCCCTGTTCTGACATATATCTAGTACGACGAGGCGGACGTTACCAACGAATCCTACATATGCTTCCGCCGTCGTGAAATCAAGTCCGTGCGAAAGACGCGAGCATCACAGGCAACATCTTCGGACAAGCTTTTGCGTTTACAATCTGAGCTCGCACAATCATTGGAACTCGCAAAGACACTCGTGGCGCGCGAAAATTTAAAGAAAGACAACGTTCAACAAGTCGTACAGGTCTGGGAGAAAAGGCTCGATTTCGTAGAGCTAAAACGCAAGTTCCCTGCTTTGGGAACCAAGGAGGACGAGGAACTATTGCACGAGAAAGAGCGTGTCGTGAAGAAGCCGAGGGTGGAAACAACGTATGATAAAGTATTTCGCGGTCTTTTGACGTTGATTGACTCTCCCTCCCTTCAGCCGCATCCCTGGCGTGAAGATCCGTACCGGAGGGAGTGGCGATTCTGGTACGCCATCGCTCCAAACCGAAGCCGCTATCCGCCCGAGAGAGCGTCTGGGCCTCATCAACGCTGCGATCGAACGCGATCTCACACGGCGCAAAGAAAGGGATCACGGCTACGAAGATATTCTCGAGGTAGGCGTGATTGACCCCTCTGCAAACATTCTGACTCATAGGTTTTTCAGAACTCGTATCAGCGTCCGTCATTCCCTTACACCCGCCGATATTGGAAGGCCATCCCTCCTTTGACACGGCCATCGTCAGCGGACGCTGATTCAGAGGAGAGGGGAAACGAACATCTCCGCTACCTTCGTCGTCGTGTAACGCGTTCCGGTAACACTACGGTTGATCGCCGAGATGCATTTTGCCGAAGACATGGTTTCTCTCCCACCCTACATCAATCCCATCGCAGCTTCGGTCGACCCTTGGAAGAGGGTGTTGACGAGAACGATGAAGAAATGCGGAGGCTGCGAGAGCGGTGGCGGTTTGATGAAGACGACGACCCGATAGTGGCACCGGAAGGCATCGATGAACAGGATCGCGTCCTCATCGACGACTTTTCTCCCAAATATCTTCGTCATATGATGACACTGCTCACAGAAGCAGACCAACAGCACATTAATAACGACGCGACACTGATCCTCGTTTCGACGGAAGGTCGTCAGCAATCAGTCCTTCCCTTCAGGACTGGTACACAACAGCCGTTTATTCGCAGAGATTCACAGACCCCACGTGCATTTGCGAATGGCATACCGCAGCTTGCCGCATCACGGCAAATGACTTCAGTACCACTCTCGGCAGTCCCTAATGGGGTTCCTATCGCGATGCAGACGCATATCAAGGCACTGCAACCCCAGTCCGCCACCCCCCGTATCTCCCACAGTCCAGCTTTGCGCCCCCCTGGACCACCTCAGATAATGAACATGATCTCGACAGTTCCATCTTCTCAGACCCCCCCACTGCACGGTTCTACTTTGACCACTGTACCGGCGAATGGCACCATCGGCGGCTCTCCATCTCCCGTACCCCCTCCTTCAGAAACAGATTCGGTAAAACTTGCGCCCACACCTAACGGGGGTGTCGCTAAAGGTGGATCGGCCAACGGAACCAATCAACACGTTCCCGATACTACTCCTCCCCCCGCTACAGAGTCCCAACAGGCCGCACTACCAGCTGGTTCGCCAGTGCGTCAGAAAGTGGATGCGCAACAGCCTGTACCAATCCCGCTCAACGGATACCACACCATCAACGGCTACACGATTCCTAATGCTGCGTATATGCACTCCCGTCCGCCTAATAGTTTGACGGCACAACAGATGCAAAATCTGAAGCTAGCACTTGCCCAAAGTCAGGATGTCAACGCGGCAATGCATGGTGTACAGGGTCGTCCTATTCAGGCCCCGTACGTTGGACACCTAGTGCCGAATGGCACACATTACAACATGCAAATTGCTGCAAGCGCTAACTTGAACCTAAAGCTTGCATCCGGAAGACAATGGAATGGAGTTGCACCACCATTACAGCAAACTCCGTCGCTGGGTAATCAACAGCAAGACGCAAATACCGCCCCATGTACAGGCAGCCCCAATCTCGCCCATGCGACTGCAGGCATGTTGCCAGCGCGCACACCATCAGCTAATGGCACTCGAAGCGTTACCCGGCCGGGGGGGATGGGGTCATCTGTTGGGCACATGATGTCCGGCGGACAGTACACTACCCACTCACTCACTCCTCGTCTGCAGAATGCCGGTTCGTCACCCATCCCAAATCCGGCGTCCCTCCCTCCACATCAGTCCCCACCACGCCAGTCACTCACACCGACGATGAAGATGGCCTCACCGTCGCTGCAACATCAGGCTGTCCCCAGTTCGCAGGGAGGGTATTAGGTGTGTTATGCCTGGAACCATTCGTGTTATTTGGTGTAGGGCATGCATCTCTGTTTCTTCGTAACCAAAGTTAGTCCGCCTGTTACCTCCCGTCCCACAGCTCTAGTCTTGTTTTTGATTACACTATCCATTCCGTTTATGTGCTTTTCAGTTATGTATTTCTGTTCGTACTTTCGCAGAACATGTCAATTGGACGCCGGAAGATACCAGAATTTCTCCACTGTTTGATGTTGGAACTGAACCGTGCGTGCTCGGGTAATTGGGTATAATACTTGGTTGACTGGCCGAAGTGACGGGTGCAATTTGAACAACTTTGGGTGACACGCACAGGTTCGTCAAGCCACACAAGTGTCACAGATAGTCACAGGGTGTCACACTTGAAGTATTCAGATTCCGATAGTCAGCGCGCGACGGTTAATACTAGTAACTTCAGAGTCAGCTTGAACTCAGCCGCGGCACCATTCGGCGGGTGACATGAGAGTGACGATTCAGCGTGACGTTCGAGCTCGCAAGATCACAGATGCGTTGACTGCCAACATGTTCTCATCACACTAGCCGATTGGAACAAAACCATGACCCTGAGTAAGCGAGAGTCCGACTCTCCATCACCCTTGACGGTCATTTTCCCTATAGAAGCCTGCTCCAGTCACTCATTTGTCAAAAGTTTCTTCTACCCTCCGTGTCCTCTACAGTTCTGAATTTTATACACAATGAAGCCCTCTACCATCCTGAGTTTTCTTGCTCTTGCGCTCCCTTTTTCAAGTGCAATCTCGTCGCATAGCAAGCGTCACCACGAAGTAGCCAACCGTGCGCGTGCTGATGTTGGCATCCACAAACGTGGTTCCTTTACCAATGCACGCCTCACCTTCTACGATGTCGGCTTGTGAGTACCAAACCATGTCACCGTCATCCTGCTCTCAACTCGCTTTGTCAGGGGTGCTTGTGGAATCTGGAATAAACCTGACGACTTTGTACTACGTGACGTTGTTCACCATCACTGCTCCTACTCACAATGAATTCTAGATCGTAGCCCTGAATGTCGAACAGTTTGGACCAGGATTCCCTGGTGAATTTTGCTTCAAGACAATCACTATCTGGATTAATGGCGAGACAGCCACTGCGACCATCACCGACAAGGTTCGCTCCGTTCTTGCATTGACCACATGTTCTTTCTTGTCAACTTTGAAATACAGTGCGAGGGTTGTCCTTGGGGTGGTCTCGATTTATCTCGCGGCTTGTTTAGCAACTTTGCGCCACAGGCACAGGGTGTGATCTATGCCACCTGGTGGTTCGACGACTAGTAGCAGACTCGTTTGGACTGTTCGAAACGGGAGTTGGTGAGGAGCTCAGTGTTCGTCTGGCAGGGCGCATCGAGTCCGTCCGCTCGTTGAAAACGTATATCTACTTTGCAGGTGGGCCTTCTCCACCCTACCTTTAATGTGAATACCATCGTCTCCGATTCCAAGAGGCGGTTACTTTTTTGTTGTGAAAATTATATCGTTTATTGGTGTTGGTGTTGGTATTTTAGTTCACTTCATTCGAACAGTACACCCTAGGTAGACTACATCTGCGTTGTTCATGATAGGGCGATGTTCTTCGTGGACGAATTTTTAGAACTTTTCTCTCGCTTGTGGCTCCGAATAGCCACTTACACATCACATCCTACATTCAAGCCTTGACCAGCCATCCCAGGGAATTGATCTTCTAACTCAATTAAACCTCCATTAATAGTATAGTCGACTCGAAATGAATGATTTGAACCAACTTGCCGATGCAAGTACATATTACCACTGGCAGTTGCCAACTTACCTCGATGCCAGTGTTCCTTACACCTTGGCCTCTGTTTTGGGATTCACAGCCCAACACCACGCAATTCCGACAATGGTATTTCCGTTCTCGAGGCCTTATTTCGTACAGTAGGATAACTGATCTTCTTTCAAACTGCCAGCAGCTATCATTGAATAACGCAGGCATCTACAACTCTTCAGTCACCCCGAGTGACCTACCGTGGAACACATACAATTACTGCAACGCTCCCCATGTCAACCCCCGACATTATCCAGCGCCAGAGGATCCCACGGCTACATTAGAATATATGAACGTCGTCATTCGTCATCACAAGGTATGGCCCTTTTCGTTTCTTCAATCGTCTTGTGGTTTAGCTTGCAGTCTAGCGAACCCCTGATAACTTATACCCCAATGAACGACCCCTCAACCCCATTTCTGGCTGGAACTGTGACGACTTTATCCAACTGGACTACGCGGCCGGGACGGCGCCAGTGTACCACAAGGTTATCATACCTGAATGGCATCCCTTTGCCTCGCAGGTCTGGCCGGGGACGTGCGATGCCGGTCAACTCACACGTGAGGGTCTAGAGGATGCTGTCAAGCACGGGCAGGTGCGTTCCCTGCTCCGCCTGACTTGTTTATTCACATCTGCTTTGGATTTATAGGACTTTTGGTCCGTGTATCACGACAAGCTCGAGTTCTTAAATACAGTGGACCCTCGGGACATTTACGTTCGAACGTCCACCGAAGTTCGTACGCATCAGGTCGCAGGCGCAATCTTGTATGGTATGGACCCGAGCACGGTTGGGCAGCAATGGCCGATATACACTCAGCCTCAAAATGTTTGTTTGTGTTTATCTTCCTTCGATGCTCTTTTTACGTTCTCGATCTTTTTTCAACAAAGATCGACTCGTTAGTTCCAAATTACCGCTGTCCGAACGCAGATGCTATCCGTGCAGCGTATCAATCCGTTCGTCCGTGGACAGATCATCTCGCCCAGTATTCTGGTCTTCAACAAAAGTTGGATGCCACACTTGGAACAGCAGGTCTGAGTGCATGGAACTCATGGTGTGCGTACTCGTGTTTTCTTATCATGGTCGAGGGATAGCAAATTGAGACACCGCATCGTGCAGATGATCATTTCTTTGATACATTTACCTCGCGCACGTGTCACGGCCACCCGCTTCCATGCAATGCCACTGGCGTATGTGTTTCCCAGGAGGATGCCGGCACCGTGTTTGCTCTCGGAGATTGGGAATACAAGTAAGTGCTGCATAACGTGTCGTCGCCTCGCGTTTGACCAATGCACGAAGCTACGTATGGAATTCAGCGCAGAATGCTTCTGTATATACTTCACTTACGTTCGGTGAGCTCACTCGGCGACCGTCTTGTCCCAGAATGCTCAGTCGTTTGCATGTCCAGGTGTGTTCTTTACTGAATTGTTACACAATTTCGGGCGTTTTCGATCGGGCAAAGAGACACACAAACTCAGGTTTTATGTGGGACATGATGGGTCTATGATCCGCCTTGCGGCTGGTCTGGGACTTGGGCACGCGTCAAACGGAGGTACGTTGAGGTGGCCTGCTATGGGGAGTGAGATCGTCATGGAGGTGAGTGACCATCGTGGAAGGATGAATCCACGTAATCTGTCTGCAAGGTGTGGCTGGACACCAGTGGTGAACGATTCGTCCGTGTTTTGCATGAGGGTACGCCTGTACCAAGCCTTCAGTGGGTCCAATTGGGAGAGTTTATCGATTTGCTCGACGGTGTTATACCAGAAGATATCTACAGAGCATGTACCCAGTGACCATCAGTTGTCTATGTGCTGCCATCTATATAGGATAGTTGACGAATGAATCATTCTCGAGAATTGGCCGAAGACATTTCCTCAGATCATGAGGTTGCTACGGCGCGAGTTATAGTGCCATATAGACCAAGATAAATGAGTAATAGTCAGATGTAAGAATTTTTGAAAATTCTCACTATTTCACACATTTGAATGTGGGATTCCACTCGGGTGTTGGTCCAACCGCCATGTTTCCCCATCGCAGTGGCGCTTCGAATAGAATATGGCCTTCATATCAATGGGGCGCAGCTTCTCGATCATACCATATCTCCGCCCCCTAAAATTATCGGTATCGCCTGCAACGGCCTCAACGTCATTGGTGCGTCCTTTCCCCAAACGCCCAGCCAAGATCACGTCGTGTGCGTATATAGAATCTCTTGCATTATTTGGATGCCGGATCCATCGAGCTTGGAGATATCCAGGCAGCTCGTTTGATTGCTAACAGGATTGATTCTCCCGGTGAGAGCACGCTTCGCCACTATCACTAATTTTCTCCTGTTGCCTGCTTATCAACGTGAAACTCCGAGGGATGTCAAAGTGTGTGGTCCCGCGCCCGCTAGAGCTCGGTGACGCAATCCTTGTCCACTTACTACGATCGATCGCATCTCCGAGTTCGTGCTAGATCTACGGATCTCTGCGGCGGCAGAACTATCTCGAGGGATGAACAGATTTAGATGACGCCTCGGCAACCTGAGTCAGCTCCAGTCTTTGAAGCTTCGTGCGCTCCTCTTGAAGACGCTTGGCGCGGCGTCGCATGTGGCCATTTGTGGGTTATATGTACAAACCACATGAAGCGCCCATGCCATGTTACACTCGCCCGAGCGGAACGCGGCGCTTGAGGATAGGATGCGCAAAGCGGGAAAAGGATCCAGTGACGTTCCGACCACCGCGCATATACGCTTCTCGACCATCGTTTGTTGGACAACTTATCTCCACACGGCGCGTGGACTGCGGCCCATCAATACATATGCGCCCTTGATTTCATCAGTGGATTAATGCTCGGTTCGGCCTCGGTCCCAACACTCCGGGTATGAAAGCTGATGTTACCTGAATTCAAGTGCGCTCTCGTCACCTTGTGGAGTTTTCGGACGTTCCAAAATGCAGTTGCGTGTTCTCTTGGAATGAGGTGATCTTGATTGCGTTCAATCATAGGACCCGGCGATTCCCGACTCTTCGAAAGTTAGTCATTACCTCGAGCAGGTCACTTTACGGGTAGCTGGCATCCGATGGGTAATGAGAGGGGTGTTTTAGTATTTTCCAGACAACTGTCGATATCATCTATGAATGGTATATCGCCAACACATACACCAGCGGATAACTATGTCACGACGAGGCATGACTGAGAACCCTAAAGGACATGAGCGTCAGCGATGGGAACAGCCAAAGTATGATCCAGACCTCTTGAGACTACGAGGGTGCTAGTTGAGGTTGAGCACCATCAAATCATAGAAACCGGATCGTGACCGCGCCCCCCGATTATGACAAATCCTTCCTCTGATACCATCAAATATGCAGTGGGCCGCATATTGGAGTACATCCTCCGGTTCCAACTTGCTGGGTTCGCTGACCACGGCTGTACAATGCTCTCCACTGGCATCAATCGAGAATTTATAAAGGACGAGAGGATCGTCAGCAGGCCGGGAGGGCTCTGAGGTGCATAGGGTAATAATCCCTCGCCCGTGACCATCGTTGGAAGCATCCAAGAAGATAGCACGGTGGTGGCCGGAGAGAACAAGGAGCTCTTGTGTGTTGACGAACATGGGAAGGATATCCGTAGATTCTGAGTTTATTGGCGGAATCTTGATGTCAACGCAGAGATAGCGTGTTTCCACACCACGCGTGTCGGCACTTAAAAACCGTATGGTGATTTCCCCAGTTGTCGGGTCGAGAACAGCACCACGGATGTGGTGAGTGGGTGCATAAGAACGTTCGACGAGAACTTCGTGGGTGAGGCGAAGTTGGCCAATATCGGCATCAGAGAAGTGGGCCGATGGGTCCGGGGCAGCAAATGCCTGGATATGCGTCACCGCAGCGTCCGGGGCCCGCCAGGGACGAAAGACGACGATGTACTCCCCCGAGAGCAAGGTGAATCCAGGCCACCAAGGCCGGAGCTCCCTATGGATAACTGTGTCCTAGACACTGATGAGCTGCACCCTAAATCAACGACGACATGACTACTCACGAGGTGGGAACTGAACGTTGGGAATTTGTATATGGTCATTGTACGCGCGTCTACCACGATAGGCTCGCATAGATGCCCAAATATGCGGTCGCTGCCGCCGTCGAAATATAAAAAATGTGCGCTGGCGGACAGGGGAAAATTCGCGCGTGCTGGCAAGTCCATTTCAAAGGTCGGAGGACCCAACATTAGGCGTACATCGTCTTGTAGTGAAAATTCCAGGAGTTTACTAGGGAAAGGTATAGTCAGGCTCAAAGGAGAGCGAAGCAAGCAATAAACGTGCATCGGCGTACGGCGGGAGATGGGCTCGTCTACAAGACGTAGAGCGATAAAAACGCGCTCGGCATCGGGAAGCATCAGTGAGCAAGCACTGAGTGACGATATGGGTTCAGTGCTTTCCCACAAAAGCCGACCTACACCGGTCTCGAGATCCTGGGCGAGGAGTTGCTCGCTTTCGCACCAAATGAACAATCTCCCGAAAAGAAAGTCAGATGGGGTTGAAACTGGAGAAGGTTTCGTAGGTATCCGTGGACCCCTAACACATGAGACAACGCTAATGGGCTGGGAAGTCCAGGTCTGGGATATACGCGTTGAGTGGGACAATACACGTTCGAGAAAGTGTGCGGATTGCCATAGAAATGGTCCAGGTGGGCGAGGCAGGCGTGAGTTGATGTATAGTGCCCTCCAAAGCCGGGCATCGCGAGTGACACTGCTGAATTGTTTCGACACCTAGAAGAGGTGATCAGACAACCACGTCCATTGAACAGTTGTAGGCAGCAGCCGTGCGCACCAGACGGAGTTGGACGACCTCGCGAGGGTTTAAGAAATGCGAGATGTAGAAGATAATTTCATCTGGTAAAGGAATTGCAGATTTGGTCGGGATCGTCTTGGAAGAAATTTGCATCTCATTGGAAGAGTTGTTTGGAGCTCGAATCCAGCTTTTGTGTATTCCATCATCGCCCCTGGTCCAGGGTCCACAACTCCTCCCTACTTCCACAGACACGGCCTGTCAAAATTTCCAGCGCTCTTATAGCATCGAAAACAACACTCAAAGGACTCCCAGTACAGTCTTACAAGCAAACCGGAGCGTACCCACAAAGTTCAACAATTGACATTCATAATTCCAGTGTGATGATGTAACGAAAAAAACTTATTGTCGACGTTAGCCTTCGCCTCATTGTACACCAAATGATGGTGTAGGCGTAGCACCAACGGGTACCTTGCACCCGAGCAGAATACCTTGCCAGTGCCCAAGATTGCAACACCTTGAATGTGATCCATGCTGCTGCACGCCGTCCGCTGCAGATTGGCAACATGGGAGGACACACCATGCACACAGCCAAGGCTTAGAGTCGTCGTTGACGCGAGTGGTTCTTATGATTCTTATCTTTTTTCTTCTTCTAGAAAGCCTTCAACAGTCACAGATGGCCACATACTAATGGTGAGTTGCCTGCTCCGAGCACTCGACTTCACAGCACACAATGAGCAGAATCAGGAACGCTCGGACTTTGAATTTGGATGACGGTGTTCCCGGATTATAGTAAGTTATTCCAAAGTTGGCCCACTGCAAGCAAACCAGGACTGCTTGTGCCACGGTAGCTCATTTGGCGACGTACAATGTTGTTTGTGTTTCTGGAGTGTGACCCAGATGTTGGTTCGCAATCTTGACTCGTGGAACCAGCATGTCTCGATGTTAATAATCAGTTGGTTTAGCTGATAGTTCTCCCTAGCGAAGCCAGGCTAGTGGAACGTAAAGTCGGCTGACAGTCTCGTGTTTGTACCTGAAGTACTGCCTGACACGTAAGTTTTACGGAGGTCTATTACATTGTCAGCTCATGTGCCTCCAAGACCTCCTTCTGTCTAGTCCGTCACCGCTCTCTGAACAACTAAGCCGGCGAACCAACAAGCGTCGATCCAGGATAATCAGGGTCAACTACAACACCCAATTTACTCAGACTGCGCTCGAGCTCACCGACTTTCGTCATGCGACAGTTGGCCCTGTCGACGAATGGATGATGACGTTTTCTTCGAGTCATTTCAGAAAGCAGTCCCTTTCACTACCTATGACTCATACATATTGCACCATTCATTGCAGAGCTTTTTCAAAAACCATGTCAGGCAAGGGCTAAGTATGGTCGACTTGCTTGTCCCTGCTGCCGGATTGTCTTATCGAGTCTAGCTCGACGTCTGGCGGGCTTCCGAAAAGATTTCCAAAATAATTGCTCTGCACCGTCAATGCACCCTCGGTTGTTCGGATTGTCGGACCGTGGACGATCTCTGATCCTCTCTGGAGATGCATGGGAGTATTCATATGGTATCTGGAGTGCAATCGAGTGGATGTTCAAGTTGAAGACAGTCGTCCCATCAAAACAATCTTTCTATCCTGTGGTTCAGTTATTTCCGCAAGGGTGGATTTAAATCTGGACCCTGACAAAAACGAGGAAAGGATGGGAACATTCGGTATGACCCAAATTCCCCGACGTCCTTGTTATGCCAACTTGTCACCTCGACTCTTCCCTGCAAAGTTCCGGTGACGGAGGAGGAGGGTCCCAATCATCTAGGTCCCAGCTAGGCGAATCGTTGTCGGCACTCGATCACACCACTCCATATGCAGCTAGACTTATAAAGAAATGACGATCATTCCTTCTCATACATGCATTTTTGGCTGTCCGCAGCAGGTCCGTCGAATGCATGACCGTGGTGTTCATCAATACGTTTGTGGACTTGATCCGCTGCCTCTATACGGAGTTCGACATGGTAGTAGACTGTATCGCGAACGGTACTATCCCAGACCCGGACGGGGTAGCCGAAGTCCGCCGTCACCTGGAGGTCAGTACCGGCGATCGAAACCCATATCAGAGTCTAAAAACCAACTAGTTGAATATCGTGGCGGATCCCGAACGTGCGGCAGAGCTGTGTCGGATCGGTCGTCCGTCTTCTCGGACAGGGTGGCGCGTGTTCATGTTTGGCCAAACTTGCGTTCGATCACTGCGATCGCCAATGGTCCCTTCGCATTGTCCGTTCCACTGGTGCGTTTATCGGTCGTGGGTTGTCCCTACCTCCATTCACTGTGGCCCTGTGTAGGCTCGGTGGTTCCTTGGACCCGACGTGGACATACGTACTCATCGTTATGCAAGCTCGAAGGGCTGGATTGGATTACCCACTCGAGTTGAACCAGTTCGAGCTGAGATTATTGAGCTATTCGATATCAGCAAGAGCGATTCAATAGATGCGTTCGCACAACTCGTGGGTTTTTCTCGTGAGACGCTGGACTCCTTGCTGACCAGTGTCGTAGTGGGGGGTTGAGGTGCGAAGACGTCATGAACTCGTGCTGACAACCCAAGACGGACGTGATTGGGTTCTCTGGGTTCCACCCAACCGATGGCATTCCCGTTATCCAACTTGTCGAGTAAGCGTTCCCGTATACACACGTGTGTTCGCTGACCGACCCCTCGACAGCGTGGCGCTCCGATTCCAGAATTTCATGGTCATCGAAGAAGAGTCGAGAGTAGCCATGTCTTCCTGCTATTCTGAACAATGCATCCCTGCTACGATTGGATTCTTTGTCGAGCTCGCTGGCGACCAAGGTATGTATGGCCTCCCAGGTATCCACCATGTCGCGTATGCCTCGTGGCGCTCATGAGACCCGTTCCTCGGCACAGTGCACCGAAATGCTTGCTCGACGAGTTGTCACGATGACACAGAGAGGTTATGCGCGCCCTCGCACGCGATCTATTTCGCAAGCCCACCATCCCGCTCGTCAGAGCTGGGACGTTTAGCGAATTTTTTGCAACTGAAACTCGACGAAAGCGGTAGGAACAACGGACAGATCAAAGAGTCCATCGACGTCCTGCACAAGTGCTGAGTACGTCACGTGGTTCGCGAATCTGGTGGTGCAGGAAAGTTGCGACTCGTGAGTCTGGTCGTATGTGGGTCCTGGGACATCATTGGCGGTCTTGGAGGTTTCAGGTGTGCTTTGTTTTGACGTGCGCGCAGTGTAAACCATTGTAAATCAGTGTATCATGTTAATAGCTCGACGCTTGTGATATTGCGCTGTGAAACAGAGCCCGAATCGATAGAGATCTTACAACGGCTGGTGCCTGTTGCTACGGATGGTACTCCACGGAAGTGATGGACTCATGGGTCTTCGTCCATGCATATGGTCAAGTTTCTGATAAGAGAACAGATGCGACTGCAAAGCAGGCTGTCATGCGATGCTTTCGGAAAAGAATGACAACGGGTAGAATTTATGATACAGGTTCGTGTTTGAGCAACTTCAGGGTGGCAATGACTCGTCTCCCAACCATACAATTCATATACACTGAACGCCCCCATCTCCTTCGCGCATTCGCGCTAAACATCCACGGAGGCGTCGGTGTGCATGGCCCTCAAAACCGCTCGGGATGGGGACGGCTGCCTAACCCTTCGTTGCACGGCAGAAACCTTGCGGTCCCAGAGCACACTGGGTTTGACACTGTACCTGAATTTGTCGGCAGGCGTTGGGGGCATGAACCCGCTGGGATGCTTGACGGTGCCGTCCGCTTCGCGCACCTCAAAAGGTACCTTGTGTGACGAGGGAAGTGTCGTGGCATCGACTTGTTCAAAGTCGGACTCGAGAACGCGATGAGCGACGGCAACTGTCTGGACTAGGCGATCCTTCTTATCATTGCGTTCTTTCTCTTTGGCACGTGCGACGTCCGAAGTGCTGGAGTGGCCCGGGCCGGGGACAACGAAGCCAGATGAATGAATGACGTGACCCTCGGCGGCGTGATGTTCGACGGGAATCTTTGCCTTTAGGCGTCGTGTAGTGGCGACGATGTCACCTGAAAGGATTGAATCGGCAACGGACTGCATTAACCCAAGCTCCTCGTATTTGCGCGCATTCACTTCCTGGAAGTGAAAGAGCATGTTCATGAGCAACTTGAAAAAAAAAGAAACAAAGAAAACGCTACATACCGAGCCAGCGGAGGAGGTGGCGCGGTGTTGTTTGTATTTGACAAAGAAATCAGGTACGTCAGTCACATTATAGGAAGTCGAATCGTAGGGATGAGGCGAAGACGTGTGAAAGCCACGGGTATGCTGAGATGTAAAAGCGAACTGAGGGCCAGAACGAGTAAGGAGGGAAGCATCTATAGGTGGCCGGGAGCTCCCACAAAGAGGAACCACTGGATTGTGGGGTACGGGAAGGGTATCCCTGTCGTGTTTTGAGGATTAACGACCCCCCAAAGAAGCGTATAAAATGGGATACGTACGTGTCCGAGGAAAGAGATGAGTCGACTTCGAGCCTGTCCAAGCGGCCACCTCTGAACCTGGTGGTGACACGCAAGTCTCTCGGGCGGGCGATACCGCCCATGCACCTGGAGGTGTGCGACATCGATGTGAATGAGAAAGATGCGGGATAGATCAGAAAAGAAGAACTTGGAATGGTATTTAAATAAGGGTAACAGCCTTAATAGCGGGCGCGATTCGGGGTTGGTATGACATCAGCCTGACCACCCAATTCCGGGTGGCGTGCGACAGACACAGGACAATCCAACTTGAAGATAAGGTAGAGAGACCCACATATTCGCAGGCTTCATCTCCGCAGTGCGGTGTTCGAGCACAACGCGAGTGAACATTGTCGATCTTGAGAGGATAGACGTGGTTGGTGCCATAAGACAAAGCACTTGAAACGAGCTTCTTGGGTCATGGTCGTTAATGAGCTGGCAGTGTTGTCGAGTGTTTGTTTCGCGTAACTACACTCCCACTCCAAATGCATGTGATGAACCATCAGCCGAAATACCTCACTCAGGATCGCACACGTTCATTTATTATCATGATATCATGCGGTACTGGATAAACGTTGCCTCATATACCGAGCTAGTCCTAGTAATTACAGTAAATCTAGGACGTGATATGTTCAATGACTTCCGACTGGTGCAAGAACAAGTAGTTGCCTTGGATAGAGCTTCAAGCTGAATTATCACAAAACAGGCACTGGTGCGCTTGAAAAAATTATCCGAGCAATTACTGTGGACCTTCCTCAGGCTGTGTTGATTTATTCCACCTACTACAGGAAGACTTCACTGATGACGAGATATACAGCAGCTGACTTGGCGCCAGCGGACGATGATGACCAGGACCAACAGCTGGCCCAGTGCATGTCTCATAATTATGAGCCCGAAATCCACACAGGTGTACCAGAACAAGGTGGAGAAACCCGGACAATAGACTGATACATGGACCCACCAGATCTTCCCGAAGAGGACAGGTCCACTCGTGCCAAACACAATCCACCCATTCCAAGTTCAACGTCTCTCCAAAACGCCTCGCATTTCCTGACCGCGATCTTCCCTTATTTTCTGAAATGTCCTCCTCCGTGTCTCCAGCGATCGAACACCCTAAAGTTCGCTTCCAAAGTACCATCGACCGCCCCGTAGAATGGCCTTTGGAGCATTTCCCCCAGCCCCCACTGGACGGGTATTGGATCCCGAAATTCGCCCCTCCTCCCCCTTCCAAATTCCCCTCACCACTCCCAGACGTGCCGTCGAATTTGACACTCGACCCTCCCATCATGGCGCTGACCTATCCACCACCACTCCCTCTCACCCTGGAAGATTCCACTTGGCTCGACACAATGCTGGCCGACGTGATGCGTCAACGCGCGCATCTCGAAACGTGTCTCTCAGAAGCCCAAGCGGACGTCGCGAACGCGTACGTAGAGGCGGGTCTAGCAGACGCAGAACTTGAAGAGGAAAGGGCCCAGATGCAAGCCTTTCTGAACGTAGTAGCGAGTGTTGCTGGGGCTGGGTTCGTTCGAAGAATGTTGGAGGACGTGGAGCACTCTGTCGAGGTGATGTCCAAGCCTCCGAATGGTCATGACAGTGGAGACGGCTCTGCTTCTTCCTCATCCGGGTCCTCCAACGGTGTCCACGCATCCGCGATCTAACGCTCCTGGCGTTAGCGAAGCAAATGCATGTCTCTATGCCTGCAGACGTGTCAATCTCGGCCACGGGCATTTCAGCGTATCAGCCAGTCAATACGGATGCATCTATCCTTCGTCATCGCTATATCTTATACCTTAAAATCGCAACGATACTATACGCTACGTCATAATTTGAGTAGAGCTCCCTGCAGTCCACTGGAAGATACGCGTCGTCCATTCATACCACGCCCATTCTAGTAGTTTATGGAATGATAACCTTCGAAACTTGATCTACGGGAGGCTGACAGGACACTACAGTTCCGGCCCGGCTGAGAACCGTGATCGCCGCAGAAATCATCACACTCAAGCTCTTTCCGAGTGCTTGTAACTCCCAGACGCCCTTCCGTCTTCATCCAATGTCTATTTCCAATCAACTAGGCGCAATAGACCAAGTAACAACACACAGGTATCCTTTACGGACGGATTTCTGCACAGCATGATCATGTAGTAGACTGCCCACGAAATCTCGACCACCAGTTTAAGGTAGAAAAACGCCCCTGACAACATGATGCAAGCTGTGAGCCGTACCGGTCCGTTGAAAGGCTTGAGGGACCGAGCGAGTTTGACGAGCTTGACTTGGATCGAAAGCAACTTGACGACGACGATCGTGAAGATGAGAAACGAGACGACGGATCGTTTGAGCATGTGTCTGCTAATGCGGAACGTGATGGCTGCGAGCATGAGGTGTTTCAAGACGCGATTCTAGCAACGCCGCTCTTTAAGCAATACGCATCACGCAGTGGAACTCGAAACGGACGTACCCTTTGCGTCTGTATGTAGTCTTGACCGTGTTTCCAGCTCAGAAACTCGAACTCGCCCGCAGAGAGCATGTAGACGACGACGACGGTTTTGGTGAAGAGCATGATGGTGAAGGAGATGACGTAGATGACGCGAGAGGGTATCATCTTGCGGGTCGGCGGGTCGTGCAGCGTGCACGGCGTGTGTGTCGTCTTTCTTCCGACTGCGACGTATCCTGGATCGTGATGGCTTGAAAGACACACAAAACTTCATTGCAAATGGGACTGGCAAAGAAGTATGCTCAACCCCAGACACGATCAAAATGCCTCCATAACTTGGAAGCAGGCCGAAATTGGACGTCAGTCCGGATTCACGCAGTGCCAGAATCAGTCAAGGACATACCGGTTTACCCAGAGTTCGGTCAACAGTCAAAAGGTTGGGGATTGTGTTGGAATAGGACTGCGGAGGCTTTAGCCTGAGGGAACTCCTGCAACAACGGAAGCATAAGAGCGATTGTGGCTGAACTGCCAGTGAGTCCCGAGTCGGCTGTGTCAAGTTCGTCACGCACGCACCAAAAGACAATGCCTGCGCCAGGTGCTGTTACTCGCAGTCAAGCCCGTGTAGAGACAACTCGGCTTCGGGAGGGTCTGGGATAAAGTGTCCTTACGGACACATCTGAAAATGCAGTCAGCGAAGACTTGGTTGCCTTGGACGAATCGGACTGGGAATCTGGGATAGCACTACCATTCTAGAATTTCTACGGGATACTGACCAGCGAATTAATTTACAAGGGTTCATATTGCGGCTCGAAACATGTCAGGACGAAGGAAAGAACACAAGAACCCGCTCGCGATGGAGCTTAAGCGCTCAGAACTCCTGCACTACCCGATTCGCGAACCACGTGACGTACACAGCCTTGGGCAAGACGACAGGCACTTTGGCCTGTCCGTTGTGCCTGCTTCCTTCATCGAGTTTCAGTTGCAGAAAGTCGCTAAACGTCCCGGATCGGAGGAGCCGAATGGTGGGTTTGCGAAATGTATCATAGGTGGTGAGTTCGTACGCGATCTTTCTGTTTAATCGTAACAGCTCGTCGAGCAAACGTTCCGGTGCGCGCGAGAGATAGGAAACTTTGCGGTCGATATCCAATGTGCCGAGGAACGTGTTTCATGAGCGCCACGAGACATATACGAGATAATGGACCTGCGAAGCCAGACATACCTTGATCACCAGCGAGCTCGACAAATAACCCAATCGTGGGAGGGAGGGATCGATCGTCGATCGTAGCGGTCCAATTGATGACTTTGACTGGCATATTCAGAACCGCGGAAAACATCGCTGTCCTCAACTCTTCTTCTGTGACCACGACATCCGGGAATCGGATCGCCACGCTGTCGAGGAGTTGGTCAGAGGAAACATGTGATTGTACGAGAACGCTTACTTGCGGCGCTCGACGAACCGGATGATGGGAGCGCCATCAGTTGGGTCGAACCCGCAGATCTCAACCACGTCCCCCAGACGATATTGCCATAGGCCATCTCGGGTCGTCAGCACAGGTTCATATCGTTTTCCCAGCTCAACCTCCCACTACAGTGCTTGTCAGCAAGGAGTCTGGTCTCATAAGGAGTACCCACAAGTTGTGCGAGCGCATCGATCGAATCATCCTTGCTGATATCCAACAGCTCAATAACGTCATCGGTAGTTGGCTTGAACTGGTTCAATTCGAGTGGGCTATAAGCTGGCCCAATGTAGCACTCCGTCGTGCCAAAACCAGGAGAACTTATGCCCGCGTCGGGGCCAAGGAACCATTGTGCCTACAAAGGGCCACGGTGAGGGGAGGTAGAGATAATACACAGACGATGAACGCACCAATGGAACGGACGATGCGAAGGAACCGCTGGCAATCGTAATGACTGAACGGCCAAACGTGACCGCACCATCCTGGTCGAGAAGACGGACGACCAATCCGGCACAGCTCTGCCGCACGCTCGGGATCCGCAACAATGTTTACCTAGTTGGCATTCAGAATCTGATATGCATTTCCATCGCCACTACTGACCTCAAGGTGATGGCGGAACTCGGCTATCCCGTCCAAATCTGGGATAGTACCGTTTGCGATACAGTCTACCATTGTGTCGAACTCCGTGTCTAGGTGGCGGATCATGTCCACAAACGTATTGATAAACACCATGATCATGCTCTCGAGAGACCTGCTACCAAGTGCAAAGAGTGCATGTATGAGAAGGAAAGACCTCCATTTCTTTATAAATCCAGCTGCATATGGAGCAGCGTGATCGAGTACTGGTAGGAATGTCACAAATCAATATAACATGGAGGTTGGGGAATTTGGGTCATACTGAATGTTCCCATCTTTGCCTCGTCATCGTCAGGGTCCAGATACAACTCCATCCTCTTGAAGACGGCCGAATCGCCGGACAAGTAAATTGTCGTGGTGGAACAATTGTCTTCATCCTCAAGATGCATCCGATCGCACCCCAGATACCACATGTATGCTGTGGTGCGTCTCCGGAGAGGATCAGAGATCGTCCACGATCTGACATTTGAGGATCTAATTTTTGATAAACGATTGTATTTAGGAAAATGTTTTGGAAGACCTCCAGATGTCGAGCTGGATCGGGTAAGGTAATCGGGGAGTCCAGGGACGAGTAAGTCGACTATAGCACTTGCTTTGCATGGTTCTTCGAAAAACCTTGCAATGAATGGTGCGTATGAGTCATAGGTAGTGAGCTGCACTGTCTTCCGAAATGACTCGGAAAGGATGTCATCATCCATTCCATCGATAAGACCAGCTTTCGCCTGACGAAAGTCGGCGAGCTCGGGCACGGTCTGAGCAAATTGGGCGTTGTAGTTGGCCCTAATAATCCTGGATCGAAGCTCGTCAGATCGCCGCCTTAGCTGTTCAGACAGCGAGGGCAGAGGAGCCTGGAGAAGGAGGACAGGGAGAGGCATTAGATGTGACACAGAATCTACCTGAACCTCTCGTAAATAAGCAGCTGGTCGGTAGCTGAAACATGACGTGTCCAGAACAGTGATTAGTATGAATTTCGGGGATATAATGCAATTGGTCAGATACCAACTGGTGTCAACCAGATTGATTGAATCAGATTGATGTTCTCTTGGCGGTCAAGTCGGCGATTACATAAGGCATCTGGGTCCGAAGTCTTCCTCCGTACTTATTGCGGCTTGCCAGGCTGCAGAATGTAGCCTAATTGCGCATAAATATCACAAGAATTATGTCGAGGTACCAACCTGACGAATTAATTTACAGCAGTTCATACTATGCGCATGTTAGAACGAAGATAAGATAAAATCTACTGGCAAGAACACCCGAACCCCGTGCCGCTCACGATGGAAAATCAAACTTCCTGTACAACTTGATTCGAAAACCACATGACGTACATAGGCTTGGGCAGGATGACGGGTACTTTGATCTGTCCAGTGTTGTTACTACCCTCGTCCAGCTTCAGTTGCAGGAAGTCGCTAAAAGTCCTTTCTCGGACAATTCGGATGGTGGGTTTGCCAAATACATCGCGTGCAAGGGCCGA